>QFDX01000399.1:0-17329 GCA_003315875.1 Lactifluus piperatus | reverse complement strand
TACAAATTCTGTTACAGTATGGCGCTGAACCGGAGAGGAGGTGAAGGTGGGTCTCCTTCAATCATTGTACAGACTGGCCCAGAATCCCCAACATATTGTTTTATCACCAATAGAGGCTAACATGACCGCAGGGAGGGCAGGCAGCCTGTGTATTAAGAGGGGATACGAAGCTTGAATACCCTGGCATAAATAGAAGAAGTCATGGCCCCGTACGACTCATGTCTAACAATCCATCCTATATTAAATATTAAAAGATGTCAATGGGTAAATTGGTAGGCGCCACTGTAGCTGTGATTCGGATTCGGACTGGACACAACACCTGGCCGCGGCTGTGGGAGCAGCCCGAGCCACAATTTATCGATGGAGCCTAGGCAACGGCACAGGTATGGGTAACCCGTGCGGGTTACGAGTCGGTGAGGCACGGACGGGTATGGGTGCGGCGGTTGGCTTTGGTTGACCCATCGCCAATGCCCGATCCGTGGCCAACCCGTGGCCATTTCCGGCTGCGGCGGCTGCAATCGAAGCTGCATGTCACATTGCTGCACGGGCCGATGCCCTTGCCGGCCACCTAAGCGCGACGCTGTATCTGCTGAAGGGGGCCCCGCGACCTCGCAGATGTTTCTTTGGGTCGTGGGTACGTTGTGGGTGGTGGCTGGTACAGATGGACAGGTCTTGTCAGAGCGTTTCTACACATGTATGTGGCTGAGGGTGCTCAGGGTTACCGGTCTGTATGGTCCTGCCTTCACTTAGAATTTGAGCCATCTAACTCTGCTTCTTTTCACTCGTTCTCTTTCCCCCTTTCCTTCTTTCACCCCTCTCCTCGTCCCTTCGACCAATGCGATGCCCAGTCGTCTTGCAATTTCCGTATCTGTCTCTGTCCGTTGTCTCGGACTGCGTGCTGTACCTCCGAGTCACTCCGCCCCGCGTCCTGTTGCTCATATCTCATATTCCTCATCCTTCCCCTGTTTCGAGAGCATGACCCAATGACGTACCTGTGAGGACTTCTCAAGAGCGGAGCTGTCCATGCTTGCTTTCCTTCTTCTCATCCCCGTTGCTTACTATGCGATGACAAGGGGGGACGGTGAGACAGCACAGTAGCATTTCTTTGCCCAAGCTTTTGCTAATCGGGTTCAAGCACAACAGTTTGGATCGGTCATTTGTGTCTATGAAACCGTTCACTGTATATTAGATAATAAGGACCATGCGCAACGAAGTGTTGTTGTCTCACTAGCCCATTTTCTTTAACCCCCAAACAACCCCTTTCGTTATGAATGCCATCTGGGCATGTCACGGTGGCACATGTCACTTATTCCGCATATAGAGAATTTATGTTGAAAAAAGTAACGTGGGCTGGGTTAGTATTGAAGGAACGAGTCATGATATACATGATATCCGAGTCAGATGCCATTGGAAGTTAGCGCTAGTTAGCACTGCACTGGTATGCGCAGCCAAATTACATCCCCGGGCCATCATCACAGCATGAACGATAAATCACTGCGGTGAATTCCACTCCGGCGGTTGACGACGTAACAAGTCCCTGCTTGCTGGAGCTCCAAGACAGTGCGATTCGTGATACAAGATAAAGACAACGAGAGTATTTCACTAAAGGATTGGGGTTGGCAAAAGGGGGAAGCAAGAGGAGGGGTGTTTTATTGCCCGCCGCTATCTCTAACTAAGTTAAAAAGCCAAGACGGGCGGGCGAGGACCCATGAAACGGGATCTCTGCAGTACTGTACCAGTGTTGCCGGTTGACAGGCTGTACGTATGTAAATTTGCCAACACTCACGCGTACTCACGTGTACTCATGCCTTGGAGGCTGTACTCAGTGTGCACGTGCGTTCAACGCTCATAAACCTTCTCTACTAGTACCCATCAAATCGTGTTTCTCGCCGCAATTGAGCCCCTCCAAACTCCCATCCAAATGTCTACCATAAGCGCACAAACCACCAATATCCTGACATCTAACTTCACCACAATATTCGAGGCTGCCACAAAGGAGTACAACAAGCTGACCAAGAACGATCTCCATACCCATCCTTTCGCTGCTCAATTCGATAAATGCGACTCTGTTCATGCAATCTTGGACGTATTTCGGACGCAGTCCCAGGCATTCGAACAATTTCGCAAAGGTGACGACAGGTTGATGCGATGGCTTGATCCCTTGGCCAATATCCTCTTTGCATGCGCGGCAACCCTTGGCGAAGGTTTGGCATTGGTGGTATGTCTCGAGCAGTTTTCTATGTCACTATTTCCTGATCCCTGCTTCTTAGCCATTTTCTCCCGCAAAAGCGATCTTTGCGGGCATCGCTTTGCTGCTCGATGTAGGTCCCTTACCAGGTTCTATTTCGAACCGAACCCATTTAACGTTCCTAGGCAGCGAGAAATGTTGTCGCAAGCCATGATACCCTCGTGATCCTTTTCGAGCGTATTCATTTCTTCCTCCAACGTCTCAACATTTACAATGGGATCCCACTCACGACTGAAATGATGGAGTTATTCGGGAAGATTATGGCACAGATACTCCTCATTCTTGCCCTCTCGACAAAGGAGATGTCCCAGAGGCGTATTAGTGAGAGTTTTCTTCGTCCGACGCATGCATTCTGGCTAACTACAGTCTAGATAAGTACATGAAGAGTTTGCTGGGCATTGGAAAGACGGAGGGTCAAGACGCGCTACTGCGATTGGACATGCTGACTCGAGAGGAGTGTGGAATGGTGGCGGCAAGGCACTTGGAGGTGACACACGGCGTTAGCCATAATGTGAAGACGGCCGTTGCAGTCACTCAAGACGTAGTTAACAATGTACAAGCTGTCGGCCGCAGTGTGAAGGTCGTTGAACATGTCACGTGCGGCGTTGGCGATGATGTCAAGATAATCAAAGATGGTGCGCAAAAATCTCTTATCCTCATGCAAATGTCGACCCAGATTTCTTCTTGTGCCAACCAGCGGTGGGCGAGTTGAAGCGTAAGTAAACACCTGATGCCGGGTAATGATCGTCGATGCTGAAACAATCACAGAGAACCAGTCACGGGAGAAACTTCGAACATGGCTATCTCCTCCAAATCCTTCGATAAATCATAATATCGCGTGCGATACTCAACATGATGGATCTGCGAAATGGTTCATCGAAAGTAGCAGATTCGAAGAATGGAAGATGAATGCTTCTCTATTATGGGTTCGTGGCAATCGTACGCCTATTCCTGCCTTGCGCTGCCGCGACCATTAACTGACTCCATGGCTGTTCAGCGGGGTCTGGAAAAAGCATCCTTTGGTGGGCTGTTTCTCAGATTCTCTGGTCGTAATAAATTCACACCCTTAACCAGTTCCGCCATTATCGAAGACATCAAGCACATGAGAAGGGCCAGACAGGCGTTGATCGCTTACTATTATTTCGACTTCAAGGATCTTGCAAAGCGTGACCTCCGAGGCCTCCTCTCGTCTCTCCTCACCCAGCTTTGTGAGGACTCGGACCGCTGCTGGGATGTTCTTTCTCGACTCTACACCAATTGTCATGATGGCTCGGAGCAGCCAAGCGAAACTGGACTAGCACGATGCCTGCGAGAGATGCTCGAACTGCCAGGACAAGTCCCAATTTATATCATCGTGGATGCAATAGACGAGTGTCCGAATAACACCGGATCGCCATCGCCCCGTGAGAAGGTCTTGAAGTTTTTGGACGATCTTATTGGGTCGAAATATCCAAATTTGCACGTATGCCTTACGAGCCGACCCGAGCATGACATCCAAGCTATTCTTAACCGCCTAGCAACTGGTTCTAGACGCGTATCCCTTCATGAGGAAGGCGGACAAAGAGACGATATCACCGATTATGTCCGCGATTTTGTTCACAATGACAAGGCAATGCGACGATGGAGAGAAGAGGACAAGGAACTTGTGATCCATACACTATCTGAACGAGCTGATGGCATGTAGGGCTTCTCGATCATAGTACCTCGAGGTGGACTCTGATTGTCTCGCACAGGTTTAGATGGGCGTACTGTCAGCTAGACACACTCCGTCGGCATATCCCTGTAAGTATTCAAAAGGCCTTGAATGAGCTGCCGACGACTCTGGATGACACGTACTTGCGTGCGTTGCAGTATATTCCTGAAGAGGCACGCCAGCATGCGCATAGGTTGTTTCAGTGTTTGATTGCAGCTATTCGTCCTCTTCGGGTCGAAGAACTCGCGGAGCTGTTTGCGATTCAGTTTGATTCGAAGGTTGGGCCTAGCCTGATTGAGGGATGGCGGCCAGAGGATCCAGAAGATGCTGTGCTCTCTGTGTGTTCGAGTCTAATTGCCATTGTCGATGTCGAGAACTGCAAAGTGGTTCAGTTCTCTCACTTTTCAGTGAAGGAATTCCTGACATGTGATCGACCTGCTACCTCAAGTGTTGAAAAGATCTCCCGTTACCATATTCCCCTGAAATCGGCACACACTATGTTCGCACAGGCTTGCCTGACGGTATTGCTGCAGCTGGATGCCAAGACGGACAAAAAACGGTTGAAGAAATTTCCTCTTGCCTTTTACGCTGCTCAGCACTGGGTTGATCATGCCAAATTCGAGAATGTGGCATGTGAAATTCAAGATGCCATGGAATGCCTTTTCGACCCGAGGAAGCAGCATTTTATGACATGGACATGGATATACGATTTGCGCTTCAAGTGGGGTCGGTCCATGGACAGCCTCTATGAACACCCCTTGCCACCTGAGGTAACACCTCTATATTATGCAGCATTCTGCGGTTTCGTTGGGTTGTCAAAGCATCTTATCACCACTCATGCGGAGGACGTAAACGCTGATTGTGGTTCCAGTGGGACTCCTTTGCATGGGGCGTTTTATGGTCGACGGCTCGAGTGTATGCAACTACTGCTAGAAAATGGAGCTGACATGGACGCGCGAAACAATCTCGGACTTGCTGTGTCGCACATGGCATCAGCATACGGCTGGCTGGAAGTTGTACAACTACTCCTCCAGCACAACGCCGATATCAATATCAGAGACGATCGCGACCATACGATGCTGCACCACGCATTGCGGACTGGACATATCGAAACTACGGAATTCCTCCTGGAACATGGAGCTGATGTGAACGTGAAAGACAACATTGACGATACACCGTTGCACCTAGCGTCGCGGCGTGGATATAAGAATGTCGTGGGGTTACTGCTGGAGCATGGGGCTGATGTGAACGCGCAGAATCGCCATAAGGAGACACCGTTGCATCTGGCGTCAAGGGATGACCACCAGGAAGTTATGCGGCTACTCCTTGACCACGGCGCAGACTTGATGACACAAGGGCTATGGGGTCTCACGCCGCTCCAGGAGGCTACAAAATCAATGCATCGTGATGCTGTACAAATTCTGTTACAGTATGCCGCTGAACAGGGGGTGAAGGTGGGTCTCCTTCAATCATTATACGGAGTGACCCAGAATCACTAATAGACGCCAACACGACGGGAAATGAAGCTTGAATACCATGACATAAATAGAAGAAGGTCATGGCCTCGCACGGCTCATGACTAATAATCCATGCTATTTTAAATAAAGGATGTCAATGGGTAAAATGGTGGGGTGCTCATCCTGTTCGTTGTTGCCATTAGTACCTAAATAGTTTTTACATAAAAGGAAAATGAAACGAAGGAATAAAAAAAAAAACATAACTATGGCCCAAGAGATGTCGATGGTGTCTCTTGGGCCTTTTTTCATTCGGTTTCCCTCGTCCCAGTCATTCCATTGCTTGTCATCGTCATCAGGGTCATTGCCATTCCACATACAATCCACCCTAAAAGCAGTGGCTCATGAGGTTGGGTATGGGTGGTGTCCCATTTCTTATCATTTCCACTTTCATTATCAACCCTGCAAGCAGTTGCTCACAGCGGTGGCATGGGTGTGTTGTTTAGCTGTTGGCTCGTTGTTGTAACACAGCTATAACTGCCAGCAGTGGAACCGTTGTGGGAGATAGAAGATCTGCTTCTGTCAATCATGCGCTGATTCATGCTGTATCTGCCTCGCAGCTGTCATACATACTAGTACAATGCCCGGACAAGGAATTGGAATATTTGTGCACAGTAGCAAATGTGGCAGCGAGAGCGACAGTCATGTGTTCACTTGCGCCAGTGCCCCCTGAACTTTAGGTACATTGTGATGTAGATTAAAGGGTCAGGGTAATGGCCCTCGACCAGCATTCAAAAACGCGATCCACTTCTCTCCTCTCTCGTGTGAACGCGCGACTCGATCTCATCTCATATATCTCATATAAAAATTCCAAGCGGCGGCCTGAGCTATTGAGCCAACGGCTTAGGGCTTCCAACTTCTCTGGGCCGCTCGACCAAGTCGCAAAAATCCCATCCGATCTCGTACCTCCTCACCGCGACATATCATCCAGCGTTGACTCGTTCCGTTCATAGGTGTTACCCGTTATCAATGTTCAGCACTTTTATGTGCCCTGCGTCGCTGCCGTGTCAATACATAACATATTCCGTGTTACAGACTCCAGATGCCATCACGTGAAAATCGCCTTAGTCGCAAGACTGTCGGTGAACCGTGAATAACATTATCATAATATCCCTGTGCAACCGGTGACATCATCTATATGTGTTAAATAAATCATAGCTCGATTGAGGGGGCGGATTAATTGCTGCTAGCAGTGCTATGGCGCTTGTTACCACCCCGGGGACGTGGTATGAGGTAGAAGAAAGGTAACACAGCGTATAAAGCAATGACTGTAAGGGTGATTTTGACGGAGTTCGACTCTTCCAGCCAAACATATAACAGCACTTGCGTTATTAATGAAGCTGCGCCTGCGATCAGAGAGAACAGCCCTATCGTTCGTGATCAAGAAGATTATACTCCTTACTCTGCACGATGAACGTGATAACTACTTACAATGCAGCATCACCCAAACACACGATGGCTTAGCACCATAAGTCTGCAGTAGCTCCAGAGATCCGCTTTCGAACAACCCGTGTTGAATCGTTTCACTTTTTCGCGAGGCCCTGACGGGAAGATCCCCGAACTCATCGGTGAGAATGAGTCCGCTGGCTGCCGCACTGACACAGAAGAATAGCGAGCTGTAGGTGAATATCAGAAGCGCGTGTCTTGCAGGGTTCGTGATATCGTTCTGGAAATTCGAGTCGTCTTTAAAGAGGGAAAGAAGGTGGACTTCAACGACTGCAAATAGCCCGGCCTGATACACATCGAGTTAGCCTCTGAATATGTATACTATGTGAAATGGCGTACCAGAATAGTTGAACACTGGTAAGTTGTTAACCAACTATCATTCAATGACTTGATCGTGGATGGGAGCTCGTCTGCAGGGAAACGTAGTCAAGGTAAGGCAAAACCATATGGGACTCGACACATACAGGCGATGTTGGTTCTGCGAGGCATGATGATTGGACCCTGGTTGTGCCAGTACAAACGAGATGGGACTCGTATATGTTGACATTCATACATCCAACATTTGCCATACTTATACTGTCGTAGCGGGCAAGGTATCATGGTGGCCTTGCGGACACGGCGTGGGTGTTTTTCACCGCAATGCAGATATTGAGGGGTTATGCCGAAAGCGCTAAGTGTCATTCCTGCTCATTGAGGTGACATTGACGCCTAGTTAACCCCTGTAAGCACGGACGATGTGATAAAGCCGCGGAGAGAAACTCTAAGATAACACACGTGTGATGCTCACTTTTGGTCACGAGGGTCTGGAAAGCTGAGCTCTGAGCTAGCCGGATGAGGTTTGACAACCTGAATCACAAACACATACAACTGACAGGTGTTGGACGTGCTCGTTACTGCTAAGCAAGGATAGCACATTTTGCATTACCAGGAAACACAACCTTGACGCCTAGTATAGTGATCTCCAAACCGGAGCGACGTTTGTAGGATTCAAATCGCTGGAAAGCATGCAACACGTTCTATCCTCGAGGATTTCATCTGGGCCATCACCTCGCCTCCTAATAATAGGATTGAAGACACCGCAGATGCAAGGCGTGTGTAAATCATGGCCGAATAGATGTTGGACGACTGACACGTGGCCGTGGTTGCCGTAAACAAAAACCAGGAGCACACAGGGGCCAAGCAGGCGCAGAGATCGACCTCCATCCAGGGCTGTGTTGACCACGCTACGGTGCGAGGGTTACAACGTGGCAATGGCAAAACGAGTACCCCACATAAAGGATCGCAGCAACTTCTGTGTCACGTGAGCGCCTGATTTGGGAAAACGAAGCGGAATGCGGGGAACGGTCAGGGGAAAGGACCCCAATTCAGCCGAAGCAGACTCTTTTTGTCTTCGATCTCAAAAAGTGAAACCGATGACATCCTCGAAACGGAACATGAAAAGTAATTTCTTGAGATTGTCACGAAAAGTCACACAACAGCCACAAGACATTGGATGGGCAATGGGCATGGAACTCATAACCCTTCTCAACTAGTACCCGACCAAATTGTGTTTCTCGCCGCGACTGAGCCGCCCCATACTCCCATCCAAATGTCTACCATAAGCACACAAACTACCAATATCCCGACATCTAACTTCACCACAATATTCGAGGCTGCCACAAAGGAGTACAAAAAGCTCACCAAAAAGGATCTCCGTACCCATCCTTTCGCTGCTCAATTCGATAAATGCGACTCTGTTCATGCTGTCTTGGACCTATTTCGGAACCAATCTCAAGCATTCGAACAATTTCGCAAAGGCGATGACAGCTTGATGCGATGGCTTGATCCCTTGGCCAATATCCTCTTTGCGTGCTCGACAACCCTTGGCGAAGGTTTGGCATTGGTGGTACGTATCGAGCAATTTTCTGTGTCATTATTTCCTGATCTTGCTTCTTAGCCATTCTCTCCCGCAAAAACGATCTTTGCGGGCATCGCTTTGCTGCTCGATGTAGGTCCCTTACCAGGTTCTATTGCGGACCCATTTAACATTCCTAGGCAGCGAGAAATGTGGTCGCAAGTCATGATACCCTCGTAACCCTTTTCGAGCGTATTCAGTTCTTCCTCCAACGTCTCAAAATTTACAATGGGATCCCACTCACGACTGAAATGATGGAGTTATTCGGGAAGATTATGGCACAGATACTCCTCATTCTTGCTCTATCGACAAAGGAGATGTCCCAGAGGCGTATTAGTGAGTTTTTTTTTTTTTTTCGTTCCACGCATGCATTCTGGCTAACTATAGTCTAGAAAAGTACATGAAGAGCCTGCTGGGCCTTGGAAAGACGAAGGTTCATGACGCGCTACAGCGATTGGACATGCTGACTCAAGAGGAGCGTGGAATGGTGGCAGCGAGGAACTTGGAAGTGACACACGACGTTAGCCATAATGTGAAGACGGCCGTTGCAGTTACGCAAGACGTAGCTAACAATGTACAAGCTCTCGACCGCAGTGTGAAGGCTGTTGAACAAGTCACGTGCGGTGTTGGCGATGATGTCAAGATAATCAAAGATGGTGCGCAAAAATCTCTTATCTTCATGCATATGTCAACCCGGATTTCTTGTGCCAACCAGCGGTGGACGAGTTGAAGCGTAAGTAAACACCTGATGCCGGGTGATGATCGTCGATGCTGAAACAATCACAGAGAACCAGTCACGTGTGAATCTTCGAACATGGCTATCTCCTCCAAATCCTTCGATAAATCATAATATCGCGTGCGACACTCAACATGATGGATCTGCGAAGTGGTTCATCGAAGGTAGCAGATTCGAAGAATGGAAGATGAATGCTTCTCTATTGTGGGTTCGTGGCAATCGTACGCCTATTCATGCCTTGCGCTGCCGCGACCATTAACTGACTCCATGGCTGTTCAGCGGGGTCTGGAAAAAGCATCCTTTGGTGGGCTGTTTCTCAACTTCTCTGGCCATCATAAATTCACACCCTTAACCAGCTCCGCCATTATCGAAGACATCAAGCACATGAGAAGAGCCAGACAGGCGTTGATCGCTTACTATTATTTCGACTTCAAGGATCTTGCAAAGCGTGACCTCCGGGGCCTCCTCTCGTCTCTCCTCACCCAGCTTTGTGAGGACTCGGACCGCTGCTGGGATGTTCTTTCTCGACTCTACACCAATTGTCGTAATGGCTCGGAGCAGCCCAGTGAAACTGGACTAACACAATGCCTGCGAGAGATGCTCGAACTTCCAGGACAAGTCCCAATTTATATCATCATGGATGCAATAGACGAGTGTCCGAATAATATTGAATCGCCATCGCCCCGTGATAAGGTCTTGAAGTTTTTGGACGATCTTATCGGGTCGAAATATTCAAATTTGCATGTATGCCTCACGAGCCGACCCGAGCACGACATACAAGCTATTCTTAACCGCCTATCAACTGGTTCTAGATCCGTATCCCTTCATGATGAAGGCGGACAAAGAGACGATATCACCGATTATGTCCGCGCTTTTGTTCACAATGACAAGGCAATGCGACGATGGAGAGAAGAGGACAAAGAACTTGTGATCCATACACTATCTGAACGAGCTGATGGCATGTAAGGTGTCTCGATCATAGTATCTCGAGTGGACTCTGATTGTTTCGCACAGGTTTAGATGGGCGTACTGTCAGCTAGACACACTCCGTCGGCAAATCCCTGAAAGTATTCAAAAGGCCTTGAATGAGCTCCCGACGACTCTAGATGACACGTACTTGCGTACGCTGCAGTATATTCCTGAAGAGGCACACCAGCATGCGCATCGATTGTTTCAGTGTCTGATTGCAGCTATTCGTCCTCTTCGGGTCGAAGAACTCGCCGAGCTGCTTGCCATGCAGTTCGATTCGAAGGTTGGGCCTAGCCTGATTGAGGGATGGCGGCGAGAGGACCCAGAAGATGCCGTGCTCTTTGTGTGTTCGAGTCTAATTGCCATTGTCGATGACGGGGACTGCAAAGTGGTTCAGTTCTCTCACTTTTCAGTGAAGGAGTTCCTGACATGTGATCGACTTGCTACCTCAAGTGTTGAAAAGATCTCCCGTTACCATATTCCCCTGGAATCGGCACACACTATTCTCGCACAGGCTTGCCTGACGGTGTTGCTGCAGCTGGATGGCAACACGGACAAAAAACGGTTGAAGACATTTTCTCTTGCCTTTTACGCTGCTCAGCACTGGGTTGATCATGCTAAATTCGAGAATGTGGCATGTGAAATCCGAGATGCCATGGAATGCCTTTTCGACCCGAGGAAGCAGCATTTTATGGCATGGACATGGATATACGATATACTCTCCGAGTCGGTTCGGTCTATGGACAGCCTCGATGAACGCCCCTCGCCACCTTGGGGAACACCTCTGTATTATGCAGGATTATGCGGTTTCGTTGGGCTGTCAAAGCATCTTATCACCAGTCACGCGGAGGACGTAAACGCTGATTGTGGTGACTATGGGACTCCTTTGCATGGGGCGTATTATGGTGGACGGCTCGAGTGTATGCAACTACTGCTAGAAAATGGAGCTGACGTGGACGCGCAAAACGGTCTCGGACATGCTGTGTTGCATATAGCATCGATGTACGGCCGGCTGGACGTTGTACAACTACTCCTCCAACACAACGCCGATATCAATACCAGAGTTAATAGCAACTCGGCGATGCTCCACCACTTATCGCGGTGCGGATATATCGAAGTTAGGCCATTCCTCCTGAAACATGGAGTTGATATGAACCTGATAGGCGACAGCTACGATACACCGTTGCACCTAGCGTCTCGGCGTGGACATGATAAAGTCGTGGGGTTCCTTCTGGAGCATGGAGCTGATGTGAACGTGCAGAATCACCGAAACGACACACCGTTGTTTCTAGCGTCACAGCGTGGCCACCTGGAGGTTATGTGGCTACTCCTTGACCACGGCGCAGACCTGAAGATAGGACAAGAGGGTCTCACGCTGCTCCAGGAGGCTAGAAGATTAATGCATCGTGATGCTGTACCATTTCTGTTACAGTATGGCGCTGAACCGGAGCCGGAGAACGAGGAGGAGGAGGAGGAGGAGGAGGTTCTCGTTCAATCATTATGCCGTGTGACCCAGAATCTCCAACATTCTTGTTTCATCACCAATAGAGGCCAACATGACCGGACCGAGGGCAGGCAGCCTGTGTACCAAGAGGGGATACGAAGCTTGAATATCATGACATAAATAGAAGGAGGTCATGGTCCCGCACTGCTCATGTCTAACAATCCATAGTAATACTATTTTAAATATTAAAAGATGTCAAAGGGTAAAATGGTAGGGCGGTACTTGCAGCTGTGATTCGGACTGGACACAACACCTGGCCGCGGCTGCCATTTGATGGGACGGCTGTGGGAGCGGCCCGAGCCACAATTATCGATGGAGCCTAGGCAACGGCACAGGTATGGGTAACCCGTGCGGGTAACGAGTCGGTGAGGCCCGGGTAGTATGGGTGCGGCGGTTGGCTTTGGGTGACCCATCGCCAATGCCCGATCCGTGGCCAACACGTGGCCATTTCCGGCTGCGGTGGCTGCAATCGAAGCTGCACTTGCCAGATGTCACACTGATGCACGAGCCGATGCCCTTGCCGGCCACCCTAAGCGCGACGCTGTATCTGCTGAAGGGGCCCTGCGACCTCGCAGATGTTCCCTTGCATCGTGGGTACGATGTGGGCGATGGCTGGTACAGATGGACAGGTCTTGTCAGAGCTTTTCTACACATGTATGTGGCTGAGGGTGCTTAGGGTTACCGGTCTGTATGGTCCTGCCTTCAATTCACTTTGATTTGAGCCACCTAACTCTGCTTCTTTTCACTCGTTCTCTTTCCCCCTTTCCTTCTTTCACCCCTCTCCTCGTCCCTTCGACCTACCAATGCGATGCCCAGTCGTCTCGCAATAACCGCATTTGGTTACTCGGTATGACCACGTTTAGTTCTAAACAGTGACCAGTGCTGTGATAGCCCCCTCAAGCTGCCTCGTTTATATCTTGCGCCCACCACACCAGAGCTCCAATGCCAATGCTCCTTATGTTGAATAAGCTCTTGCAATTTCCGTATCAGTCTCTGTCCGTTGTCTCGGACTGCGTGTTGTACCTCCGAGTCACTCCGCCCGGCGCCCCCGCGTCCTATTGCTCATGACTCATATTCCTCGACTTTTTACCCTGTTTCGAGAGAGCATCACTCAATGACGTACCTGTGAGGACTTATCAAGAGCGGAGCTGTCCGTGCTTGCTTTCCTTCTCATCCCCATTGCTTACTATGCGATGACAAGGGGGGGACGGTGAGACAGCACAGTAGCATTTCTTTGCCCAAGCTTTTGCTAATCGGGTTCAAGCACAACAATTTGGATCGGTCATGACGTCACTTGTATCTATTAATCCGTTCACTGTATATTAGATAATAAGGACCATGCGCAACGTTCCTGTCTAACTAGCCCATTTTCTCTAAAGAAAGCCCCCAAACAACCCCTTTCGTTATGAATGCCAACTGGGCATGTAACGGTGGCACATGTCATTTATTCCGCATATGGGGAATTTGAAAAAAGCAACAGTGGGCTGGGTTAGTAGGTGAAGGCAACGAATCATGATATCTGAGTCCGATGCCATTGGAAGGCCGGCGTGAGTGAGCACTGGCATGCCATCCCCGGGCCATCCATCACTGCATGAATGATGAATCACTGCGGTGAATTCCACTCCGGCGGTTGACGACGTAACAAGATCCTGCTTGCCGGAGTTCCAAGACAGCGCGATTCGTGATACAAGATAAAGACAACGAGAGTATTTCACTAAAGGATTGGGGTTGGCAAAAGGAGAAAGCATGAGGGAGGAGGGGAGTTTTATTGCTCGCCGCTATCTGTGACTAACTAAGTTAAAAAGCCAAGACGGGTGGGCGAGGACCCATGAAACGGGACCTCTGCAGTACTGTACAGTATTGGCGGTTGACAGGCTGTACGTATGCAATATGTATAATTGCCAACGCTCACGCGTACTCACGTGTACTCACGCCTCGGAGGCTGTACTGTACTGTACACGTGCGTTCAACGCTCATAAACCTTCTCTACTGGTACCCAACAAATCGTGTTTCTCGCCGCAATTGAGCCGCTCAAAACTCCCATCCAAATGTCTACCATTAGCGCACAAGCTACCAGTATCACATCTAACTTCACTACAATATTCGAGGCTGCCACAAAGGAGTACAAAAAGCTGACCAAGAACGATCTCCATACCCATCCTTTCGCTGCTCAATTCGACAAATGCGACTCTGTTCATGCTGTCTTGGACCTATTTCGGAACCAATCTAAAGCATTCGAACAATTTCGCAAAGGTGATGACAGCTTGATGCGATGGCTTGATCCCTTGGCCAATATCCTCTTTGCGTGCTCGGCAACCCTTGGCGAAGGTTTGGCATTGGTGGTACGTCTTGGGCAAATTTCCGTGTCATTATTTGCTGATCCTTGCTTCTTAGCCATTCTCTCCCGCAAAAACGATCTTTGCGGGCATCGCTTTGCTACTCGATGTAGGTCCCTTACCAGGTTCTACTGCGAACCCAGTTAACGATCCTAGGCAGCGAGGAATGTTGTCGCAAGCCATGATACCCTCGTGATCCTTTTCGAGCGTATTCAGTTCTTCCTCCAACGTCTCAACGTTTACAATGGAATCCCACTCACGACTGAAATGATGGAATTATTCGGGAAAATTATGGCACAGATACTCCTCATTCTTGCTCTCTCGACAAAGGAGATGTCCCAGAGGCGTCTTAGTGAGTATTTTCTTCGTTCGGCGCATGTATTCTGGCTAACTATAGTCTAGATAAGTACATGAAGAGTCTGCTGGGCCTTGGAAAGACGGAGGTTCAAGACGCGCTACAGCGATTGGACATGCTGACTCGAGAAGAGTATGGAATGGTGACAGCGAGGAACTTGGAGGTGACACACGATGTTAACCGTAATGTGAAGACGACCGTTGCGGTTACTCAAGGTGTAGCTGAGAATGTACAAGCTGTCGACCGCAGTGTGAAGATAGTCAAAGATGGTGCGCAAAAATCAAAATCTCTTAACTTCGTGCATATGTCGACCCAGATTTCTTCTTGTGCCAATCAGCGGTGGACGAGTTGAAGCGTAAGTAAATCCCTGATGCCGGGTGATGACCGTCGATGCTGAAACAATCACAGAGAACCAGTCACGGGAGAAACTTCGAACATGGCTATCTCCTCCAAATCCTTCGATAAATCATAATATCACCTGCGACACTCAACATGATGGATCTGCGAAATGGTTCATCGAAGGTAGCAGATTCAAAGAATGGAAGACGAATGCTTCTCTATTGTGGGTTCGTGGCAATCGTACGCCTATTCATGCCTTGCGATGCCGCAACCATTAACTGACTCCATGGCTGTTTAGCGGGATCTGGCAAAAGCATCCTTTGGTGGGCCGTTTCTCAGCTTCTCTGGCCATCATAAATTCACATCCTTAACCAGTTCCGCCATTATCGAAGACATCAAGCACATGAGAAGAGCCAGACAGGCGTTGATCGCTTACTATTATTTCGACTTCAAGGATCTTGCAAAGCGTGACCTCCGGGGCCTCCTCTCGTCTCTCCTCACCCAGCTTTGTGAGGACTCGGACCGCTGCTGGGATGTTCTCTCTCGACTCTACGCCGATTGTCGTGATGGCTCGGAGCAGCCCAGCGAAACAGGACTAGCACGATGCCTGCGAGAGATGGTCGAACTGCCAGGACAAGTCCCAATTTATATCATCGTGGATGCAATAGACGAGTGTCCGAATAATATCGGAACGCCATCGCCCCGTGAGAAGGTCTTGAAGTTTTTGGACGATCTTATCGAGTCGAAATATTCAAATTTGCATGTATGCCTCACGAGCCGACCCGAGCACGACATACAAACTATTCTTAACCGCCTAGCAACTGGTTCTAGACGCGTATCCCTTCATGAGGAAGGCGGACAAAGAGACGATATCACCGATTATGTCCGCGCTTTTGTTCACAATGACAAGGCAATGCGACGATGGAGAGAAGAGGACAAAGAACTTGTGATCCATATACCAGCTGAACGAGCTAATGGCATGTAAGGCGTCTCGATCATAGTACCTCGAGGTAGTCTCTAAATGTCTCGCACAGGTTCAGATGGGCGTACTGTCAGCTAGACACACTCCGTCGGCATATCCCTGCAAGTATTCAAAAGGCCTTGAATGAGCTGCCGACAACTTTGGATGGCACGTACATGCACACGTTGCAGAATATTCCTGAAGAGGCACGCCAGCATGCGCATAGGTTGTTTCAGTGCTTGGTTGCAGCTATTCGTCCTCTTCGGGTCGAAGAACTCGCGGAGCTGTTTGCGATTCAGTTCGATTCGAAGGTTGGGCCCAGCCTGATTGAGGGATGGAGGCCAGAGGATCCAGAAGATGCCGTGCTCTCTGTGTGTTCGAGTATAATTGCCATTGTCGATGTCGAGAACTCCAAAGTGGTTCAGTTCTCGCACTTTTCTGTGAAGGAGTTCCTGACATGTGATCGACTTGCTACCTCAAGTGTTGAAAAGATCTCCCGTTATCATATTCCCCTGGAATCAGCACACACTATTCTCGCACAGGCTTGCTTGACGGTATTGCTGCAGCTGGATGGCAACACAGACAAAAAGCAGTTGGAGACATTTCCTCTTGTCTTTTACGCTGCTCAGCACTGGGTTGATCATGCGAAATTCGAGAATGTGGCATGTGAAATTCGAGATTCCATGGAATGCCTTTTCGACCCGAGGAGGCAGCATTTTATGGCATGGACATGGATACAGGATATATACTCCAAGTCGGTTCGGTCCATGGACAGCCTCCATGAGCACCCCTTGCCACCTGAGGCAACACCTCTGTACTATGCAGCATTCTGCGGTTTCGTTGGGCTGTCAAAGCATCTTATCACTACTCATGTGGAGGACGTAAACGCTGATTGTGGTTCCAGTGGGACTCCTTTGCATGGGGCGTTTTATGGTGGACGACTCGAGTGTATGCAACTACTGCTAGAAAATGGAGCCGACATGGACGCGCGAAACGATCTCGGACTTGCTGTGTCGCACATGGCATCGGTATACGGCGGGCTGGAAGTTGTACAACTACTCCTCCAGCACAACGCCGATATCAATACCAGAGACGCTCGCGACCATACGATGCTGCACCACGCATTGCGGACTGGACATATCGAACTTACGGAATTCCTCCTGGAACATGGAGCTGATGTGAACGTGAAGGACAACATTGACGATACGCCGTTGCACCTAGCGTCGCGGCGTGGATATAAGAAGGTCGTGAGGTTACTGCTGGAGCATGGAGCTGATGTGAACGTGCAGGATGGCCTAAACAACACACCGTTGCATCTAGCGACAAAGAGTGGC
>QFDX01000398.1:0-33173 GCA_003315875.1 Lactifluus piperatus | reverse complement strand
CCCCCCTCCCCACTCCCACCTAATAAATTAATTGAATTCAGGAAACCGTTGGGCAACCCGCACCCGCAGGCATCAAATCTCGCCCTGGCCGTCGTCCTCCTTGTCGTCGTCCTCTTTCAAGCTATCTTCAACGCCTGGCAAGACATTTCCACTTCTCGCGTCATGGCATCCATTCGGGGTATGCTCCCCGCAGACGTCGTTGTCCTGCGCGACGGTGTGCAAATGACCGTCCCTGCTGCCTCACTCGTCCCCGGAGACCTCGTTCAGATCGTCATGGGCCAGAAAGTTCCTGCAGATGTCAAGCTGATTGACGTCTCTGGCGATCTCAAGTTTGACAGGAGTGTGCTCACTGGCGAGGTATATCAGTGCACCCACGTGCAATCTTTTCTTTTTTACTGGTTTATTTATGTTAATGCTAGTCTTGTCTATTCTAGAGTGAGCCAATTTCCGGACGCCTGGATAAGACAAATGACAATATTCTCGAGGTAACTCACTTTTCCCCCTTCCACCTTTATTGTGCTAACGCAGCTCTCCAGACGAAGAACATTGCCTTGCAAGGTACCCTTTGCGTCAGCGGATCCGGTCTTGGTCTCGTATTCCAAATCGGCGACAATACCGTCTTGTACGTGGTTTTCGTCGTTCTTATGCCCCTGGTCTCACTGCATTTACCCTTTACTCAACAGTGGACGCATTGCTAAGCTCTCCTCGGCGGCTTCGTCGTCAATGACTACTCTGCAGCGTGAGATTCTTCGGTTTGTCGTGATCATTGCCAGCCTCGCGACAGCCGTCTCTATCTTGATTGTCATTCTTTGGGCTGCATGGTGAGCGCCGGCTACGTAACCTGTTTGGGACTGGGCTCACCTCACTCTTATCTATTTGGTTCAGGTTGAGGCACAGTCATCCGAATTATATCAACACTCCGACGCTTCTTATCGATGTTGTCTCCGTCATGGGTAATTTGTCCCTTGATTCCGTAAATGTTCTAGAACTCTAAACACTCTTTGTCAGTCGCATTCATCCCAGAAGGTCTGCCAATTGCGGTCACTCTATCGTTGGCCAAAGTCGCGCACACTTTGAGCAAGCATAAAGTTTTATGCAAGTGAGTCCTGTCTCCATAAACAGTTTACATCTTGAGGTGTTCAGTGGGATAACACTTCGCACAGGTCGCTATCCATCGTCGAGACTCTGGGGTCTGTGAACGTGCTCTGTTCGGTACGCTCCGTTGCCGGCGGTATTCATATCTATTTTTGTGGTGAGCTGATAGCCGAACAGGATAAGACAGGCACTTTGACACAGAACAAGATGCACGTTGAAGACGCCGCAATTTACGATGCCACATTTTCGGTGTCGTCTCTCCGCGAACGGTTGCAATCCGCTTCGCCGTCAGTTGCCGAGAATATCCGCCAGCTTCCCACGGTTTCGGTTATCTGCAACGCCGCTAGCTTTGAGGGTTCTTCATCCAATTCCGGGCGGAACATTATCGGAGATGCGACAGGTGAGAAATTGGGCCCCATCTCATGAAAAGAAGTGCACGAGTACTCACAGCTTCTCTTCTTCCATTCCACCAGACTCCGCAATATTGAAATTTGGGGATGATATCGCCTCGAGCGACGCTGTCCGCGCGCGGTGGCGACATGTGCACAAGGTTCCTTTCAACTCCAAGGTAAACGGTCATCCTTGTCGTAAACCGGTCCGTTACACTCAAAAGCTATCCCTATCCCCAGACCAAGTTCATGCTCACGCTCTCGCAAGCTGTGCCCCCAACGAATGACACGGAACCTCTTCCTGTGCCGCTCGCATCTTGGGATTCATTCGGTCCGAGTGACCTTCTTCTTTGCGTAAAGGGAGCACCAGACGTCCTTCTTTCTCGTTGCACCCACGTAATCGCGACTGGAAATGACCGGCCTTTGAACCTCACCATTGCAGCCCGCCAACGTATCATCGCTATTCAAGAACAGTGGGCCGCTCAAGGTCGCCGGGTGCTGATACTCGCACGACGCGTGGTCCCTCGTGACCTATTACCAAAGGATATCGACCCCCAAGCAGAAGGTTTCGACGAGCTTATCGAGGAGCTCAACTCTGGACTCATCATCGTCGGCCTCGTGGGTTTGATAGACCCTCTGAAACCTGATATCCCAGATACCGTTCGGTACGAATCCAAAAAAAATATAATTTAAACTACTTTTCTTATTAATAATAACGCCATTACCTCAGGATATGTCGTGGGGCTGGGATCCGCTTCTTTGTCGTCACAGGCGACCACCCCGCCACAGCCGTCGCGATTGCCGCACAGGCGGGCATCATTTCTAACCCTGCCACAGTACACCATGCGTCAGATTTGATGGATCGAAATTTTGGATTGGAAAGGGAGAATGACAAGGAGAAGGAAAAGGAGAAGGACGAGGTTACGCTGAGCAGCAGCGAGCAGACGCACAGGCAGAGCATCGTCATCACAGGTGCGGAACTCGACTCGCTCTCGCCCGTGCAGGAGGACATCCTGTTCGCGTACAAGGAGATCGTATTTGCGCGTACGACACCAGAGCAGAAACTTCGTATCGTCCGATCCTTGCAGGAGCGCGGCGGCGTCGTTGGGGTCACTGGTGATGGAGTCAACGATGCACCGGCGTTGCGTGCTGCCGATTGCGGTATTGCTATGGGGAGCGGGTCAGATGTTGCGCGAGAGGCGGCGGATATGGTCCTCCTCGAGGACTTTTCGGCTATTGTCGTCGCGCTGGAGTATGGTGCGTCACACCCATTTTCCGTTGCTTGCAGCTCTTTTGGAATTTGAAGCCTTCCTTGTCTGGGGTTGCAGGTCGTTTGGTGTATGATAATTTGAAGAAAACGATCTTGTACCTGCTTCCTGCTGGCAGGTGAGTAATATATATTATGTGTGATAACACGCACCTTTGTCTTTTGACTGACGATTTGTCATGTCACAGTTTCTCGGAGTTGATGCCCATCGTATTGAACGTCATCATTGGTGTGCCACAAATGCTCAGCAATATCCAGATGATCTTGATCTGCGTCGCTGTAAGTGGAGACTTGCTCGATCCAAACCTGTGCTCACTTTTGCAATACAGACTGACGTTCTTCCTGCGTTGAGCATGTGTTTGGAACCCCCAGAAAGCGGCTTGCTCTCCCGCCCACCTCGAAATGTGAAAAAGGAACGATTGGCAAACGTCCGCTTACTACTTCAAGCGTACGGCTTTCTCGGTATCATCGAATCACTCTGTGCAATGGCAATGTTAGTCTCACCCCCCCCTCATCGTTTGAGAAACTTGTGACCAATTTGGGTTCTGTTCAGGTCATTTTGGTACCTTCAACGTCATGGCGTACCTTTTTCCTCGCTTGCATTACAGTTTGGAAATTACCCTGCCGCACTGACGGCCGATCTGCTCAATGAGGCGCAGAGTGTGTACTTTTTCACCCTCGTTGTGATGCAGTGGGGGTACGTCTTTTTTTTTTTAAATATGGCTTCGCTCGAAAATATACTTATCACATGTTATGTTATGCACAGCAATTTGCTCTCCACGCGCACGCGCCGATCGAGCATCTTCCAGCAACCACCGACTTGGGGAATCAATCGCGCTGTGATACCCGCCGCTATTTGCGCACTCGTCATCGGCATCTTCTTCTGTTATGTGCCCGTCTTGTACGTCGTCGTCTTACCTCCTGTTCGTCTCGTGGAGGCTGAAATATGATATGATAAATAGCCATCACATCTTCCAAACGAGCAGAATACCTGCGGAATACTTCTTCATCCCCATGGCATTCGCCTTGGCGCTGATCATGTAAGTTTGAAGTCTGCTTCGCTTCGTGTTGTTGTGGAAAAACTGATTATCACTTGTGCTTTTTGTAGCTTGGATGAGACGCGCAAGTTGATCGTACGCAGCTATCCTCGCAGTTTCATCGCATGGTTAGCGTGGTAGAATTTTTTTCATGGATTTAATAGACATATATACAACCCTCATTCATAACGTGCGCTCTGGAAATGAGTAGCAGTGAATCGTTTGTGAGGGGTTAAAAATGGCGCGGAGATCAAAACACGCACATTCATATCTTTTTCATCTGCTGTAATTGTAGTTTTCTTGTTTTTTTTTTTCGAATAGAACTGGATCGTCATCGCCATTGGTGGAATGCGCAGTTAGTAAGTTTACTTAACTACTTCGCGATGGCGAACTTGCAGAGTGCAGTCTTTCCGCGTGTCTGTGGCTGTGTGCCTTTGTGAATTTAGAGCCATGTCGGAGTACATACTGTATACAGTACATAATCATCACTGTTCCACATATCTGCGATCACACAACCGCTTTTTCGATCCCCCCCCCTCCAAAAAAGAGGGCAGGTCACAATCGAAAACCCCTTCTCTCATACAAACCGAAGGTGCGTTGCTTTCAACCATCATACTAAGGGACCAACGAAAAGAAAGGGAAACAATTCTCTTTCTTGCTTTCTCTCTCCCTCACCTCCCTTTTTACGAAAATGTGCTGCTCTACCTAACCAAAAAAAAAAATTAAACGACATATGCCATGCTTGGCAATCGAGGGTCGACCATAGTCATCTGGGGCCGCAAGATCGGTATCGTCCTAGTCTTGGTCTTTGTCACACCGGCGCTTGCAGCTTTGTCAACACTGGCATTGACCACAAGATAGATGATGATGACTCTCTCGACCGTTGCTGCTCCTGCTCCTGTTGCATTTCCAGCGCTTTCAAGACATCCATGAGTTCATCGCTGCTAGAGGGTGGGGACATCCCCTGAAAGCCCGCCACGCGCCCGCGGTGCGCCTGTCTCTTCCTGCGCATGCGTAATTTGCGGAATATGAGCCAGATGAGAAAGCCGCAGAGCATAACAACGAAGACTGTAAACCCCCAGACCACCCGTCAGTCAGCATGCAGAATCGAGCGTTTGACTGTTTTTTTTTTGGTTGTGGTTGGAGTGGGGAGTGGCGGACTTACGGACTGCGCAGATGATTGCCAGTTTGGCGAGCTGTGTCAAAGGGGGTCTCTTGGACGATGATGGCGGTGGTGCTGACGGATGGCGTTGGAGAACACGAGACGACCGCTGCAGCATTAGAACTACAAATTCGTGGTTAATGGGACTGGGGAGAATAGGAGCGAAATGTAAGGGCTCACGGGTCCGTCGTCGCGCATGTTGCATTAACGCTCGGAAGGAGGAGGAAAAGTACAGCAAATGCAAGGGGAGCGGAGGTCGCCGGAACTCTCGCTCTGGACGTGCGTAGAAAGACTGAATGGGAAGGGGAAAAAGTGAGCCCAGCAGAAGGAGACCGACACCGGAAGTCATGTCGCAAGTTTTAAAAAAAGAAAAAGAACTACCCATGATGGAGTTTGTCTTCGGAAAAAAGCAGCCTGTTGCTGAGTATGGGGAGAACACCGGGGGAAAAAAGGTGAGAAGCAGAAAAATAAATAAAAGGAAGTGAGGATTAGTTGAGTGCAAGTGTTCAAGTTATTCGGGTCACTTCACAGGAAAATACGGCTTATATATAAGGAAATAGCATTGTGGCAGACAGAAATGAAATGATTCGTTGCTAAACAATGTGGGTGGTTGGCTGCTGCTAGGGCGTGTGTCAGTTGCAGAAAATGGGGTACAAGTCAAAGCTCAAGTGTTCTGATAAAGCGAGAGAAAGGGGCGACCCAAAGACATCTGCCACAAATACCTGAGACAGTAAATGACAACAAAGTTCGGAATAGCCCCGCTTTCCTCAGCATTGGACAAGCCATGGTTGTTACGCCACGTGCGTCCACGTGTCTCGAGCCCCGCACCGTCCAAGCACCCACTTTCGTAGCGCTGCCCTGCATTCGTGCAAAGAGAACGCGGCCCATGCGCGGCATTGAGTCCTGGTATATGATCGAGCTGACGCCACTGCATATAATGCGATTTTTATCGCATCATGGGTTGCGGGCTTGACAGGGAACCGATGTGAAGCGGACCTTGGAGACGCAACATATACACTTTCGCGAGAGGCTGTTTGGCTCCCTTACAGAGAGCTTCAATCTGGGACGGGAAACTCGCTCAGGCGAGAAAGATGTCATATCATGCATGAGCTCGTAGTGCTGCAGCTTTTCGGGGAACACCGCGTCAGTTGCACCTCACGAAATCTGTGAGCAGAGTCAATTGAGAGGCCGAAGTACATCAAACATGCACGCTCTCCAACCGCGTTCAGTAATCGACTCCTGCTCGGTGATGTTGATGTCTAGCGTAATAAAGCTGAGCACATTGATGCCCTCCTTCTGTTTAGTGTTTGGGTGTGGGCACAGGGAAGTCTGTTCGAGGCATTCAACTGCGATACAATCTTCCAAGCACATATCCACCGCAACCTGGCATCGGACACACGAAGCCTCGACGCACAGCCGGACATATATACGTATGCGGCGGTGGCAGAGGACAAGTTGGCGTCGAGTGAAAGCGCAAGAATGGGTAAGAAGAGTGGGAGTTGGAGAGTCGAATTACCGGCCATGTTCATCGTTCTGTCCCCATCGAGATACTGAAAAGAATAAGAATATCATATATTCCAGTATGCTCACGCGGGATAAGAGAAGAGACGTACAAGGTAGTGTTCACAGAGGACCTCTATATCTCTATCCATTGGTGTTACTCAACTGCGCGGCTTAGATCCGTGCGGTGTACCCTGTGCTGTTGGAGAACTGCCCGGCTGGTGTCCGGTTGTTACTTGCGGCTTGCATATAGATACGCGCGGGTGATCGTAAAACGAGCCATACATATCGCACGCAAGAGCCCTGAGTGAGGAAATCGACCACCAATGGCGGAGGCGTGCTCTGCACGCGAGGAGGATTGGAAGGAGAGATGGAAGCCGCACTATGCATCCTCGGGCGTCTGGCGGCAACGGAAGACGCAGACACCGCGGTAAGAGCGATTGGAGAGGTACTTGGTGGGGAGAGGAATGGGAGGAATGAAATACGGATAGAGGCCCGAGCACTCACGTGGATGAGACTGAGCACAAGCACATGACATGCTGTACACGCCATTCACAGCCCACTAACACGAGGCGGACGGTACTTGGGCCTTCAAAGCTTCAACCCTCATTCCGTCGTTGTTACCTGATATGCCCGGTTGGGTATCCACCGCCATTTGTCTTCTCATTGCTGGAACATTTGCCCACAGGCGTGAGTCTCAAAGCTCCATGTCCCTGTTCTGTTCACCAACTTGTAGACAAATAGAACGAACTAGCAAGAGACGGCACTCACCCATCTACATCCTGAATGACGATTGTCTTCTCCTTATATTCTATATCTATCGCCTGCACATCCAGGATGAATATGAAGACGAGGATGGCAGACATACAATTGATTGGGTGCGCCAGCGTTGGTGGTACAAGCTGGCTCAGGTTTCGCAACGCTGGCGATACCTCATACTTGCATCAAGAACTGCATTGGATCTTCACCTCGTCTGTACTCATGGGGTGCCTGTAGCAGACATGTTGAAATATTCATTGCCCTTGCCACTCACCATCTCTTATAATGATTATCGCACGATGACAGAAGAGGATGAACAAGGTGTGCTTCTCGCGCTCTCGCACCGCGATCGTGTGCGTCGTATTTACCTCAAGATGCCAACCCCAAATTTGGAGAAGATCATCCCAGCCATGGACGATCAATTCCCAATTCTGGAACACCTGATCATCTACTCTCTGACAGAGGAAGAGACCAGTTTGGGACTTCCCGTAACATTTCAAGCACCCAATCTACGGGAACTCGATCTGTGGTACACAGCCCTTCCAATAACATCTCTTTTACTAACATCTACCGGCGGACTTGTCGAGTTGTCGCTTGGAGGTATCCCACGATCGGCCTACTTCCCCCCCAATTATTTACTCTCACGGCTTCCACTCATGCCCCAGCTGGAAATGCTGGATATCGGATTCCACTCACCTCTTCCTAACCGCGATGTTATCAGGCAACTATTGGATACCCCAATTCAGACCCACGTCACACTTCCTAACCTTCGCTTGCTTTCATTTTGGGGTGTCAGCACTTACCTGGAAGGCCTTCTTGCCAGGATCAGCATCCCCGTCCTCAGCGTCTTTGATGTCAGGTTTTTCCATCAACTCACCTTCACCGTTCCGCGGCTCTTCCATATGATCCAAATATCAGAGATCCTCAGATCCAATGATGTTCACCTCTCTTTTTACAGCGATTCCATTTCTCTAATCGTGGGCCCACATCGAAGACTGTGGAACCGCCCCTTCGAATTGCGGATCATGTGCAGACACTTCGACTGGCAGGTAGCGTCAGCAATACAGATCCTCACTACATTTTCACCAGTACTCTCTATCGTGGAGGTACTCTCGCTCAGCTACGTGGAGCACAATTGATCGTCAGAATGGCACAACCAAGTCGACCGCACACAGTGGCGCGAGCTCCTCAGTCCGTTCACCAATGTGAAGGTTCTTCGCTTTCCAAACGAACTTTCCGAAGGACTTTCTGATTCTCTACGTTCGGAGGATGGAGAGATGACTCTGGAGGTCTTGCCTAATTTGGAGGAGCTCGCTTATTCTGGAGGCGATGTCGGTGGAGCATTTACCTCATTTATAAGCGAACGAGAGGCAGCTGGCCGCACTGTGCGCCTGGAATCCCGTTGGGGTGAATCAAGGATCGTGACAAGGGAGAGCGCGGCAGCAAGCGCCCAGACTGATTGAGATCTTTTCTGAACATAGTATGTGTTATCTCTCTCTTCATCCCAAAATCGCTCTCTTACTCCCTCACGCCTGCATTTACCTTCACTTCTCTTGCCCACCCCCAGCCCCTCTATACCCGACGTCGAACGCATCTTTTGCGTAAAACCAGCTCTCGACACAACGAGTTGCCCTAAGTGTTAACACGCCACGCCTTCACAATATCCTGTGCCTCGCATCGCTGACCACCTTTGTGCCGTTACTGTACCATTTATTTCTGTATTCGTTCTCTCTATGTACTTAATCCGCTTATGGTCTCCTCTATGAATATCAGTCCAGCTGTGTTTGTGTCCCTCTAACCGCTTGTGTGTTCCGTAAGGTGCTCTCCCAGCGATATCCAATGTATCCAACAGCCTCATTTCAGTAGCCCATTACCTAAACCTTCTGACCCCCATATCACTTCCACTGATATCACCGCCGAGGTTGACGAAAGTAACTTCAAGCCATTCAATCTTATCTCTGTCCTTGGTTTCTGCTTGCTGTTCAAATATCCCGTCTGGAGATGTAGCGAGGTTTCGTTGGTTAGTTCGTTGCGCAGGGATTGTGGGCAAGAGTCTCGGTAGAGAGTGGCCGCTTGGCGAGATCTCGGACTTTTGCATGCAGCGTATGTATGCGCGATTTGTCCTCACTCACCAGCACTTTGAGTCCCTTATCGTGCAATTCCCTTGTCCGGTGAAGCCGATCGTGGAGAGGCGATCTGACGGCATTCGGGAATGGCAATTTAGCTCCCTTACGGAGACTGCTGTCTGGGATGGGAAGCTCACGCGAGAAAGATGTCATGTCGATGAGGAGGTCGTGGTACTGCAGTTTGTCCATGAACATGTGACCACGGCGTCTGTTGTACCTGACAAAATTCCCTAAACAGAGAGGGAAAGAATGACAGGCCAAGGCACAAAAAAGTTCACGGTATCCAACCGCATCCAGTAATTCATGCTCGAGGAGGGTTGGTGCTGTGTAGCGTGATACGCCAGGCACGTGATGGCTTCCTTCTGCAGCCTTTGGCGTGGGCGCAGGTAAAGCACCCTTGAGAAACTTAGCCGCCATCCGATCTCCCAAGCGCATATCCGCCGCCAGCTGGTAGAGGCACGCAGCCTCGATGGGCAGCTGTGCGGAGGGACCAGTTAGTGCAGCGTGACAGACCAAAAATGCATAGGAAGTGCAGTTCGAGCGTCGAGTTGCCATCTGCGTATGCAATCATGCCCCCGTCTAGATATACAAAGGAATAACACTGTCATATATCCAAGTATGAACACACGTGATGAGAAAAAATAGACGCACGGCCTAATATTCGTCGAGCTCCTCCAGATCTATCCATTGGTGCCACCCACCTGCTCCGTTTTTGTCCATGCTGCACGCACCCTGTGCTGTCGAGGAACTGCCCTGCTCGTGTCCAGTTTCATCTTGGGGTTCGTGTATGAATATATGCGGGTGATCGCCAACCGCGTCTTAAATATCATAAGCGGGAGCACTGAGCGCGGAGACATGTCACCAAGAGCGGGGGCACACAGCGTACATGCGCGAGGAGGATGCTGAGAGTGGAAGCCGCATTGTGCGTGCTCGGGCGAGTGGCAGCAGTGGAAGACGCAGAGGCTACGGTGAGGACGATTGGAGAGATAATTTGTGGGGTGAGGTTCGGAGAGGAATGGGGTAGGGATAGAAAGGCAAGGCCACAAGTCTTTGCGGCCAATGTTGTTCAAGTCAGTCCGACCACTCATTTCCCCGCTGTTTTTTGATTGCGGTGTGGAAAGGACATGCACGGGGACAGGTGCTCTGCGAAGTGGAGGAAGCGAGAAAAGACCATTCAGGCTGATAGTAAATGCGGATGTCGAGTCGTTTTGCCGTGGTTGACAGCGCACAGGGAAGTGGAAAGATGAATGGGACTAGTAATATGCGTGTACGCGTCGTCTGAGGGTGGGAAAGGCTGACGGAGGTACTAACTCCTTTCTCATTTCCGATTTTTTAGTTATCCACTGACAATTTCATCATGATTTGTGAGTCGCTTGCCATACCTCACACTTAGTCTGTCCCCCACTCACCAAATCTCGCAATCGTACCCCCACTAGGACGCACGTCATCTATCAGCAAACCCTTGTTTCACATCTTTGCGGCTACCTTGCTAGCAGGCTTCCTCCCCAGTGTCAGGGTAGTTTGCTGGATCGACTCGGAGTCGGTACGTTTCCGACATCCCAGGTTCTTTCCACCACCATACCTAATACATCCCTTCTGAAAGTGGCTTTGAGCACTGCGACGGACTAAGCGCGGTAGCGAGTGCGGGTATCGGCCTGGGTTTCTGTAAGATCCTCTCCTTCTCACGATCGAACAATGGGGCTTCTATTCCCCTTCACGCTGACCCTCCCCACACAGTCTTCCTCTTCCTTGCTTTCATTTTCGCCACGATGGCCTATCGCCGCCGGCGCAACGCACAAGCAAACCTTGCCTACGTTAACCAGGCCCAGGGTGGCGGGATCCAGCACGGGTATGGTGGCGATCCGTTCCCGCCTCAGTACCCGCCTCAGACGTACCATGGATCACCTTACGCGTATGACCCTACCAAGGACTTTGCTCCTGTACGTACACCCAGCTGTCCTTCTTTCACAATCTTGACACAACCGATCTTGCCATTTGTAGCCCGTCGGCGCGCCGCTGCAGTACGTGCCGCCACCTGGCGCGCCTCCGATTTCATCCAATTACAAGGGTGGTGCGATGGCCTGAAAAATGTCGGAACGGAATATCTTAGCGTTGTGAACCTCGGGTTTCGTACATGGGGTTGCTATGCCATCTTGCTTGTTATTTCTGTTGTTTGCAAAACATGTTGTATTGCATGCGGATCTTGTACCATGTACAGTCAAAGTACCTTGGATTGCTCGTAAACGTTGCGTTGCTATGCTTGGATAATCGCCTTCATTGTAAATGTATACTTGCAATAATTTTTCTTGGAGCGCGGGCCATCATGGGGTTTCCAGAAAATAAGAAAATGAAAGGCTGGTTCAAAGCATGTCCATGGATTATTATAAAATGGCCTCGAAGCGTGCTCAAGGCCCTTGTACCATCCAGCCAAATCACCTTCTCGCGTAGATGCATGCCAATTGTTCCCTCTTTGACAAGCAGCGTCACGAGGAACTTTGCCATAATATTACATGCCCGTATACTACTAAGCAGTAAAAGCATCCAAAGCCGTTGAGTAGTCGAATTCTGGTGGTACCACGCTTACACGCCAAGGCGCGCCGACGCCACGATGTGAGACATGTGACCACTGAAGTGGCCCACCGACCGGTGCTCACGCTATTGGAGAAATTGGGTAAAGAAGAGCACGTAGGCTCGTTAAGATTGGTGAAGAGGAATATGAAGCGGACCATCACAGGCAACATAACCACTTTCGCGAGTGGCTGTTTGGCTCCCTTACAGTGGGACGGGAAACTCGCTCAGGCGAGAAAGATGTGATATCATGCATGACGTCGTAGTACTGCAGCTTTTCGGGGAACACCGCCTCAGTTGCACCTGACGAAATCTGCGAGCAGAGTCAAAGGTTATGAGAGACCAAAGCACAACAAACATACAGCTATGCAAACGCGTCCAGTAATCCGACTCCTGCTCGATGATGTTGATCTTGTGATCTTGTGTAGCGTAATAAATTTGCTTCTGTTTAGCGCCTTGGGTGCGGGCACAGGGAAACATGTTCGAGGAACTCAACCGCGATCCAATCTTACAAGCACATACAAATTCACCGCAACTCGTCCTCTGCCACCGCCGGATGCGTATATACGTCCGGCTGCCCGTCAAAGCTGCGTGTGTCCGCTGCCAAGTTGGTGTCGAGTGAAAGCCCAAGGATCCGTAAGAAGAGTGGGAGTTGGAGCGTCGAATTACAGCACCAGCCGTGTTCATCGTTGTATCCCCATCGAGATACTGAAAAGAATAAGAATATCATATATTCCAGTATGCTCACGCGGGAAGGAGAAAAAGACGTACAAGGTGGTGTTCATAGAGGTCCTCTATCTATTGATGTTACTCACCTGCGCCGCTTAGGTCCGTGCGGCGTACCTTGCGCTGTCGAAGAACTGCCCGGCTTGTGTCCGGTTGTCACTTGCGGCTTGCATATAAATACGCGCGGATGATCGCCAAACGAGCTATAGATATCGCACGCGAGAGCCCTGGGTTAGGGAATCTACCGGGAAGGGCGGGAGCGTACACTGCACGCGAGGAGGATACGATGGAGAGATGGGAGCCGCGCTATGCTCGGGCCTCTGGCGGCAACGGAAGACGCAGACACCGCGGTGAGAGAGACTGGTGAAGTGCTTGGTGGGGAGAGGAATGGGGAGGAATGGAATAGGGTTAGAGGTATAAGGGTCATGAGGATTCACGCAATATTCACGTTTTGCGTATACAGTACAAGCACATGATATGCTGTACACGCCATACACAGCCCACTTACACGAGGCGGACGGTACTTGGGCCTTCAATCATCCTATCGTTATTACCCTCCCTGATATGCCCGGTTGCATATCTACCACAATTTGTCTTCCCGTTGCTGGAATATTTGTCCGATGTGCCCAAAGGCGTGAGTCTCAAAACTCCATGTCCTGTTCCGTTCACCAACTTGTAGACAAATAGAGCGAACTATCAAGAGACATCACTCACCTATCTCCATTCTGAATGATGACGCACTTATCCATATATTCTATATCTATCGCCTGCACATCGGGGATGAATATCAAGACGAGCATGGCAAACCAATGCTCGCTTGGGGCCGCCAGCGTTGGTGGTACAAGCTGACTCAGGTTTCGCAACGCTGGCGTTACCTCATACTTGCATCGAGAACTGCATTGGATCTTCACCTGGTCTGTACTCATGGGGTGCTTGTAGCAGACATGTTGACACATTCACCGCCCTTGCCACTCACCATCTATTATGATGAAAATCGCACGATGACAGCAGAGGATGAGAAGGGCATGTTTCTCGCACTCTCGCACCGTGATCGTGTGCATCGTATTCTCCTCGAGGTGCCAACCCCTGATTTGCAGAAGATCATCCCAGCTATGGACGATCAATTCCCAATTCTGGAATACATGTATATCTTCTCTCTGACAAAAGAAGAGACAAGTTTGACACTTCCCGTAACATTCCAAGCACCAAATCTACGCAAACTCGAACTGTGGTACATAGCCCTTCCAATAACATCTCATTTACTCACATCTACCCATGGACTTGTCGAGTTGTCGCTTGGAGGTATCCCGCGATCGGCCTACTTCCCCCCCAATTATTTGCTCTCACGGCTTTCACTCATGCCCCAGCTGGAATATCTCACGATTGTATTTCACTCACCTCTTCCTAACCGCAATGTTGTCGGGCAGCTATTGGATACCCCCATTCTGACCCACGTCACACTTCCTAACCTTCGCTACCTTTCATTTCGGGGTGTCAGCTCTTACCTGGAAGGCCTTCTTTCCCGGATCAGCACCCCCATCCTCAGCACGTTTTATGTCAAGTTTTTCCATCAACTCACCTTCACCGTTCCGCGGCTCTTCCAGGTCATCCAAATATCAGAGAACCTCAGATTCAACGATGTCCACCTCGCTTTTGACACCGATTCCGTTGATCTAATCATGGACCCATATCAAAGACTGTGGGAGCGCCCCTTGGAATTGCAGATCATTTGCAGACACTTCGACTGGCAGGTAGCGTCAGCAATACAGATCCTCACTACACTTTCACCAGTGCTCTCTATCGTGGAGGAACTCACGCTCAGCTACGAGGAGCACAATCGATCGTCAGAATGGCACAACCAAGTTGACCGCACACAGTGGCGCGAGCTTCTCAGACCGTTCACTAACGTGAAGGTTCTTGACCTTCCAAACGAACTTGCCGATGGACTCTTTGATTCTCTACGTTCGGAGGATGGAGAGACGACTCTGGAGGTCTTGCCTAATTTGGAGGAGCTCACTTATTCCGGAGGCGATGTCGGTGGAGCATTTACCTCATTTATAAGCGAACGAGAGGCAGCTGGCCGCACTGTGCGCCTGGAATCCCCTATTCGCTGGCGGTGAATGAAGGATCGTGTCACGGGGGAGCGCGGCAGCAGGCGGCCAGACTGACTGGGATCTATTCTGAACATAGTATGTGTTATCTCTCTCTTCATCCTCAACTTTGCTCTCTTACTATCTTGCGCCTGCACTCACCTTCACTCATCTCGCCTACCCACAGCCCCTCTTCACCCGACGTCGAACGCATCTTTTGCCTCAAACCGGCTCTCGACACAACGAGTTGTCCTAAGCGTCAACACGCCACGCCTTCACAATTCTCTGTGTCTCGCATCGCTGACGACCTTTGTGCCTGTACTGTAGTATTTACTTTTGTATTTGTTCTGTCTATTTAATTAAACTGCTCATACTCTCATCTATGAATATCAGTCCAGTTGTGCTTGTGTCCCTCTAACTGCTTGTGTGATCCGTAAGGTTCTCTCCCAGCGAATTCCCGTGTATCCAACAGCCTCGTTTCAGCATCCCATGACCAAAACTTTCTGCCCCTCATATCACCTCCACTGATCTTACCGCCGAGGTCGATGAAAATCACTTGAAGCTTTTCGATCTTATCTCTGTCCTTGTTTTCTGCTTGCTCTTCAAATATCCCGTATGAAGGGTGTAGCGAGCTTTTCGTTGGTTAGTTCATTGCGCAGGGCGTGTGGGCAAGAGTCTCGGTAGTGAGTGACGCTTGGCGAGATCGCGGACTTTTGCATGGAGCGTATGTATGCGCGATTTGTAGTCACTCACCAGCACTTTGAGTCCCATATCGTGCAATTCCCTTGTCCGGTGAAGCCGATCGTGGCGAGGGGATCTGACGGCATTCGGGAATGGCAATTTAGCTCCCTTACGGAGACTGCTGTCTGGGATGGGAAGCTCACGCGAGAAAGATGTCATGCCGATGAGGAGGTCGTGGTACTGTAGTTTGTCCATGAACATGTGATAACGGCGTCCGTTGTACCTGGCGAAATTCCCTAAACAGAGAGGAAAAGAATGACAGGCCAAGTCACAAAAAACGTACACAGTGTCCAACCGCATCCAGTATGTGATTCATTCTCGAGGAAGGTTGATGCTGCATAGCGTGATGACGCCGGACACATTGATGGCTTCCTTCTCTTCAGCTTTTGGCGTGGGCGCAGGGAAAGCACCCTTGAGGGACTCAGCCGCCATCCGATCTTCCAAGCGCATATCCGCCGCGAGCTGTTAGAGGAGGGACGCAGCGTCGATGGGCAGCTGTGCGGAGGGACAAAGTTAATGCAGCGTAACAGACCAAGGGTGCATAGCAATTCGAGCGTCGAGTTGCCATCTGCGTATACCATCGTATCCCCGTCTAGATACACACACGAATAACACTGTCATATATCCAAGTATGCTCACACGGGATGAGAAAAAACAGACGCACGGCATAATATTCATCGAGCTCGTCTAGATCTATCCAGTGGTGCCATCCACCTGCTCCGTTTCGGTCCATACTGCACGCGCCTGCGCTGTCGAAGAACTGCCCTGCTGGTGGAGCCCTGAGCGCGGATACATGCCGCCAAGAGCGAGGGCACACAGTGCACGTGCGCGAGGAGGATGCTGAGAGTGGAGAGATGGAAGCTGCAATGTGCATGTTCGGGCGAGTGGCAGAAGCGGACGACGCAGACGCTAAAGTGAGGACGATTGGAGACATAGTTGGTGGGGTGATGTTTGGAGAGGAATGGGGTTGGGATAGAGAGGTAAGGCCGGTAAGGCCACAAGGCTTTGCGGCCAGTGTAGTTTATTGTCGCTTTCACGTGATTTGGCGGCTGCGCAAAAACGTTTCTAAAAATGGATGTCTACATTGATCTCCGTGTAACTCCCCTAAAACTCAATGAAAATGCTCGGTCTCAATGGAATCTGACTCGGAACAACTGTCGGTACAATTCTCAGTGTGACCGAGAGTGTCTTGTTTAGTTTCTGAGAACTTGTTTTTTTCCATCCTCATTCTGGCTTACTGGCTATTACCAGCTATCTATTCATGCCGTGTGTTGCGGCAACGTACTCACTCTCCGTCGTCGAGAGGGATACGATCTCCTACTTCTTAGACGACCAGGACACGGCACCGCCGTTGATGAGGAACGCATACCCACATATGGCCCGCCGATCTTCAGACATGCTGCCATCAGCATCTGCGTAGCCCTCCAAGGTGCGTCGCGTCTCCCCATAACTCAGCCAAAGCTCACGCGTCGCACCCAGGTAGCGGAGGACACGCTTCACAGCGTCCCAATGCGCCGGCCCAGGATTCGTGGAGAAACGAGCGTCAGTCGCGACTGCGAACGCGATGTCGGGACGGGTAGCAAGCGCGGCCCAATTCAGCGCGCCAACGGCCTCGCGATAGGGAACGTCGCGCATGGCTGCGTACTCAGCCGCGTCAGTTGGGGCCTGCTCGAGGGTCAAGCGGACCTGCGTGTCGAAGGGTGTGGTGGAGTTCTAGGTTCAGGTGGTTAGCCATCGCGATGAGGGTGCGCGCGGACGCCAGCTCGGCTATAGGTGCGTATGGTGTCATCGTAATCCACTCCCCCTATCTGACTAAAACCCTGAGCTACCAGCCCTAGCCTTGTAACGCGCTATGCGGCCAGCCGCGTCCTTCTTGGCTTTGAAAACCCACTTGGAACGGATGACGTTGGCTCCCGGGGGCAGCTCCTCAAGACGCCAGGTGCCGGCTGCTTGGATGGTGGCCAACTCCTCCTCGATGGCACGCTGCCACAGCGGCCAGTCCGGTCGACGCTTCGCCTCAGCAAGGGAGCGGGCTCCAGGGCTTCGTAGTCAGCGGTCACAAAGGCAAAGGCGGCTTCAATGCCGTCCCAATCTTCACGCAGCGCGGGCAGGCCACATTCGATGGTCCATGCTCCCCCTACGAGGTCATCAACCTCTTCCTCGGAGAAGCTTCCGGGGACGGTCAATCCGCGCGGGGTCACAGGATCGGAGGTGCGTGCAGAGGCGACTGCGATGCCTGACTGGATGTCTCGGACCTTGCGCGACGGGATGCGCGCGCGCGTTGGTCGAGAAGGTAGAGATGGGGTTGGCTGAGGAGCAGGTGGAGTGGGTGGCACGCTGGCCTGCGGCGACGCGGGCGGCGTGTTCTCTAACGAGGTGAGTGACGACACTGGCGAGGACAGCTGATCAGGATCAGGAGATGCAGGGGGATCGGGCGCAGCGGGCTGCTCGCTCGAAGTTGAAGGAATGGGGGCATTCAATGGCTCCCCCTCGAGCTGGTCTGCTGCGTCGGAATAGACATTGCGCTCAACTGAAACGGTACGTTGTCAGGCCATTATACGCAGCTAGCACGGGACTCAATGTCAAAGCCCAGCCAAAGGCCCTCCTTCGCGCGCAGCTCGAGCTTGGAGCGCGGCGCGTGGTGTACCCAAGCTGCCTGCCCAAAACGCTTGAGGCCCTGCAAACTCGGGGGCTTCTTGTGCAGCGCCTCCCAAGGCGTTATGCCTCCGAGCGCGCGGGTTGATGTGCGATTCTTCAACCAGGATGAGTGGCGCAGGGCCTCGCCCCATAAGTTCTGAGGGAGCCCGCTTGTGTGGAGGAGTGCGCGCACCTTCTGCATCAAGATACGGTTCAGGCGCTCTGCGATGCCATTGAGCTGCGGGGTGTCATGGACGGTGAGGCGGCGCGCGGTCCCTGCGGCGGCCAGGTGCCTGTCGAATGCGGCACTGAGGTACTCGCCACCCCACTAGGGAGTAGGGACGCCAGACCAAATCTCGGAGTCATCCGAGTCCTCCAAGGCATCTGCGTTGATCCTCACTGTCCAGTACCCGTCAGGCTCATCGCTCGGAGCTGCAACTGCGTTGGCCGATCCTACTGGCCGGTTCTCTCGCCTGGGCGAGTTACTGTAAGCTGGGGGCTGACCTTCAAGCTTGCTGACTGGTGGACTGTGCTGAGGATGACGACTGGCCATCTTGCCTGGGCAAACGGCATTCGCGGGCCCAATAGCCCTTCCTTCCACAGTTATGGCACTTCCCCTTGCAGCGAGAGGTCGTGCTTCTCTCTCCCTGAGTTGCGGCCAAGGCTTCATTCTGGGGTGTGGGGTCTCTGCCCTTTCCCTTGTCACGCTTGCAGCGCGCTGTTAGGCGATCTACTTCCTCTGAGATGTGGTCGATGAGGATATCAGGGTCTATAGTGGTGTTGGGCTGGAGCACACGCGTGGCGGTGAGTGGGGCTGAGGCGAACTTGGACATCTCCTTGGGGATGGCCTTCAGGATAGCTGACTGGTACTCCTTAGGCGTCATCGTTACCCCCACGGCCGCCAACTCCTCACGCTTGACATGCATCTGGCCAAGGAATGCTCGAACATCACCTCCGCATGGGCAGCACATCTCGTTGAAGGCAGTGATCAGGTCTGTCTCAGCATACTGACTTTTAATGCTGAACTCGCTCTTGACCGGCTTGACCTTGGTCCACCGCTCGGCGATGCTTGGGATACCCTTCAAGCAGATGGCAGTTGTGTCAGGAAGGCGCTGGGATAACATGTAGCGCGCCATCGTCTTGCTGCGGTCCCACTCGGTCAGCTTGGACTCTGTTTCGGAGGGTTTGGCTGCGTCTGCAGGGACGGGGCGTGGCCGGGAACTGTCGAGGTGGTCCATTTCTGAATGGCCTCCATAGATAACGGTAAAGGCGAATAAGGAAGTGTTCATATAGAAAATGGCAATGTGACTTATGTGTGGGTTTGCACCACACTTGCATGCGTGCTTTGCATGCTGTGCCAATATATCTCATATCTCGACACTGTTCCGCACACTCCAGGAGGTCACCAAGCACGCACAATGAGCAGCCAGACCCAGTAGGTAGTTGGTAATAGCCAGAACGAGGATGGAAAAAAACAAGTTTTCAGAAACTAAAAAAGACACTCTCGGTCACACTGGTAATTATACCGACAGTCGTTCCGAGTCAGATTCCATTGAGACCGAGCATTTTCATTGAGTTTTAGGGGAGTTACAAGGAGATCAATGTAGACGTCCATTTTTAGAAACGTTTTTGCACAGCCGCCAAATCACGTGAAAGCGACAATAAGTCAGTCCGACCTCGTAGCTAAGGTCAGCTGACTAGTCAAAGTCGCTGGAAAAGTCGAGCCTCGAGCCTTTTTAGGAATAAGATAAGGATAAGATAAGATTGCAAACAGTTGTCCCTCGCGCCTCGCGCATACAAGTTAGTACGTACAGTACACATCAAATGATGTTGGGCATTTGCTGCATGGCTTTTCTGTCCTTTCCCCACAACAATGAATCACCGGGCTTGGAAGCACTTCGTCACGGATGATTAATATTATAGGCATAACAACTCGAACAAAATGCTTGGTGTATTGAATAACATTGTGAGGACGTCATCTCCGTGCCTTAACCGGTCTACCAGTGGATCAAGGTCGAAGACTTGATGAGGTAAATGGCAAGTGGCACCATAGCAGCTTGATATATATATTTCCGCCAATTACTACTATGGTCGATGGCACCCTATCTATTCCTTTTAATTCGGAACTCATGTAAAACCATATACTACTAGTATAAAGGTTTTGTGCGCGGGGTGTGTTACCTCTCTGTTCATCTCCCACTCACTCTGTTACCCCCTCGAGCCAGCACTTATCATCACTTCCCTCGTCAGCGATGTCGTCACAAAGCAAAGGTCTCATTGTCCGATGTCAGCAACGCTTTATTTGGACCCAAACACGTCACCCACAAGCACATTCCTCACTGCCCACTCCCCCCTCTACACCGTGATCGGTGATCCAACGCCCGACACATCTTTCACCTCAAGGCAGAGCTCGACACAACATGTTATCGTCACAAGCCTCAACGTGCCTTTACCGTAACAATGCTTCTACCTCACATCGTTGAGTACTTTTTTTTTGACGTTACTGCAGCATTTACTTCTATTGTATCTGTCCATGTACATATTTTCCCTCAATGATCATCATTCCAATTGCGTTTGTCTCCCTCTAACTGTTTGTGTGGTCCGTAAAGGAGCTCCCCCACCAATTTTAAGTGGATAAAGCCTCGTTGCAGAATCCCACAACTGAGGCAGCCTCTACATCCGCTCCAGGCAGCTCGGCAGATATGGATTCGACATGTCTCTCCAGAGGTTCAGATCTCCAGCTTGTGCTGCAAGCTTTCCGCATGTGCAGTGGTGTGTCGAAGTTTCCGTCTGGACGATTGACGGCCTCTTTTCTTTCTCGGTCTGAAAATGCTCAATGGTTGTGTCGCACTCGCTGAGATGGCACTCAAGTTAGAACTGACGTGCGGTCTCTGGAACAGCAAACTTGCGCTCAAGGGCTACGCAGTGCTACCGTTTGGTGCTTGGCGAAAGGGGCAACGCTCGCCACCACGCGAGTTGTGGCTGACGGTATCATTTACAGTTGAACTACTCTTGAACCATACCCATTGGTCCAGCCCGTGGGCTCTAAAATGGTTTCGGAGAGCTGATCGTGAGGCTGTGGAACATGCTTTTTAGGGTACTGTACTGTACGAGTTACGGTCCTTACGGATGAGACGTTGACGGTCACATCGATGACATGTATTCGGATTCCTTAATCGAAAGGCTGAGATAACCTAATCGGTCGGTACCGTGATGGGTCTGTGCGTGGCGCGTAACTAGAGGAGTGCCTGATCGAAGGTGGAATACGTCTCGCACGTGATCGATCCGAACGTTATCTCCGAGACAGTTGTCTCTCGGACGATCTGTGGGCGAGACACTACGTGTCTTCCAAGAACTCCGATCTACTGTGCATTTCCCCCCCTGTTTTAAGAAGGGAGCGGATTGGTACTGAGGCGATGCGGTGTGGAAAGGACATGCACGGGGACAGGTGCTCTGCGAACTGGAGGAAGCGAGAAAGACCATTCAGGCTGATAGTATAGTAAATGCGGATGTCGAGTCGTTTTGCCGTGGTTGACAGCGCACAAGGAAGTGGAAAGACGAATGGGGCTACTAATATGCGCGTTGCGCGTGCAGCGACGCGTCGTCTGAGGGTGGGAAAGGCCGACGGAGGTGCTCACTCCTCCCTAGGCCTCCTTCCTCATTTACTACGTATTGTGTTATCTTATCCACCTGACAATTTCATCGTGCGCGTGGCTTGTGAGTCGCTTGCCATACCTCACACTTAGTCTCTCACCCACTCACCAAATCTTGCAATCGCATCTCAGTAGGACGCACGTCATCCATCACCATCAACAAACCCTTGATTCACATCTTCGCGGCTATCTTGCGAGGAGGCTTCCTCCCCGGTGTCAGGGCAGTCGGCTAGATCGACTCGGAGAACGTTGCCCACATCCCAGGTTCCTTCCACCGCCGTACCTGATACATCCCTTCCAAAAGTGGCTTTGAGCACTGCGACGGACTAAGCACGGCAGCTCGTGCAGGTATCGGCCTAGGTTTCTGTAACATCCTGTCCTTCCTTCTCACGATCAAACGATGAGGCTTCTATCCCCTTCACGCTGATCCTGCCCACACCGTCTTCCTCTTCTTCGCTTTCATTTTCGCCACGATGGCCTATCGCCGCCGGCGCAACGCACAAGCAAACCTTGCCTACGTTAACCAGACCCAGGGTGGTGGCATCCAGCACGGGTATGGTGGCGATCCGTTTCCCGCCTCAGTACCTACCTCAGACGTACAATGGATCGCCTTACGCGTATGATCCTACCAAGGGCATTGCTGCGGTACGTACACACGACCGTCCTTTCACAATCTTGCCATACCGATCCTGCCAGTTTTAGCCCGTCGGCGCGCTGCAGCAGTACGTGCCGCCACCTGGTGCTCCTCCGATTTCATCCAACTACAAGGGTGGAGCGATGGCTTGAAAAATGTCGGAACGGAATATCTTAGCGTTGTGAAACCTCGGGTTTCATACATGGGGTTGCTATGCCATCTTGCTTGTTATTTCTGTTGTTTGCAAAACATGTTGTATTGTATGCGGATCTTGTACCATGTACAGTCAAAATGCCCTTGGATTGCTCGTAAACGTTGCGTTTATAAGATTATGGACAGTCCGGTAGAAGTCGATAATGGATGAGTAGTGTGTATTAGATTAGCAACAATGATCAAGCACGCGGGGCGATCTGCGAAGGCACGATCGCTCTCAGTTCTCTGCGTGCGATGGAAGACACAGAAATGAGGCGACATATACGCTAAGAAACTGTCCTTAAATGCATAAAGGGATAGTAAAATTTCCTGGCCTCGAGGAGGACCAGAAATTGCGATCGGGGACATGGGACTTAGGGTCCATGTCCGTACAATGTCGGTTAGATAAGAGTAAGTCCGAATAAGGAAAGTTCATATAAGAAACGCCCACGCGACTTGCGTGTGGGTTTGCACAATACTTGCACGCGCGAGCATCTCACGCCGTGCTAATAAATCTCGTATCTCGACAGCGTTGCTATGCTTGGATAATTGCTTTCATTGTAAATGTATACTCGCAATAATGTCTCTTTGAGCACGGGTTGTCATGGAGTTTTCAGAAAATGAAAGGCCTATGTCAAAGGGTATGCATAGATTATTATAAAATAGCCTAAAAGCGTGCTAAGGCCCTTGTATTATCCAGCCAAATCACCTTCTCGAGTAGATCCATACCAGTTGTCCCCTCCTTTGACCAGCAGCTTCACGAGGACCTTTGTCATAATTATTACATGCCTGCATACTAAACAGTAAAAGCATCCGAAGCTGTTGAGTGGTCGGAATTCTTGTGGTACCACGCTTAGACGCCAAGGTGCGTCGACACCACGAAGTAAGTCATGTGACCACTGAAGCGACGAACCTCATCATGCGCAACCGCCTTATCCACAGTTTATCTACCCACCGACCGGTGCTCATGGTGTTTGAGAAATTGGGTACAGAAGAGCACGTAGGCTCGTTAAGATTCGTGAAGAGGCATATGAAGCGGACCATGTATGACAGGCAACATAACCAGTTTCGCAAGCGGCTGTTTGGCTGCCTTACAGAGAGGTTCAGCGTAGGACGGGAAACTCGCCCAGGCGAGAAAGATGTCATTTCATGGATTGAGGTTGTAGTACTGCAGTTTTTCCGGGAACACCGCGTCAGTTGCACCTCACGAAATCTGTGAGCAGAGTCAAAGGCTAAGAGAGGCCAACGCACAACAAACATACACGCTATCCAATCGTGTCCAGTAATCATACTCCTGCTCGATGATGTTGATGTTGTGTAGCGCAATAAAGCTGAGCACATTGGTTCCCTCCTGTTTAGCGATTGAGTGTGGGCACAAAGAAGCATGTTCGGGGCACTCAACCGCGATCCGATCTTCCAAGCACATATCCACTGCAACCTGACAGCAGACACACGCAGCCTCGACGGGCAGCCGGACATATATACGTATGCGGTGGTGGCAGAGGACGAGTGAAATCCCAAGGGTGTGTAAGAAGAGTGAGAGTTGGAGCGTCGAAATCCCGACCGTGTTCATCGCTGTGTACCCATCGAGATACTGAAAAGAATAAGAATATCATATATTCTAGTATGCTCACACGGGATAGGAAAAAAGACGTACAGGGTGATGTTCATAGAGCTTCTCTAGATCTCTATCCATTGGTGTTACTTACCTGGGCCGCTTAGGTCCGTGCGGCGTACCCTGCGCTGTCGAAGAACTGCCCAGCTGGTGTCCGGTTGTCACTTGCGGCTTGGATATAAATACGCGCAGGTGATCGTTAAACGAGCCATAGATCTCGCACGTGAGAGGCCTGAGTGAGGAAATCGACCGTCAAGGGCGGGGGCGGACACTGCACGCGAGGAGGATCAGAGGGAGAGTTGGAAGCCGCGCTATGTATGCTCTGGCGTCTGGCGGCAGCCGAAGACGCAGACACCGCGGTGAGAGCGATTGGAGAAGTACTTGGTGGGGAGAGGAATGGGGAGGAATGGAATACGGATATAGGTATAAGGGCCACGAGCATTCACGTGGATGAGAGTGAGCACAAGCACATGACATGCTGTACACGCTATACACAGCCCACAAACACGAGGCGGACGGTACTTGTGCCTTCAAAGCTTCAACCCTCATCCCGTCGTTGTTGCCCTCCCTAATATGCCCGGTTGCATATCCACCACCATTTGTCTTCCCGTTGCTGGAATATTTGCCCGATGTGCCCAAAGGCGCAAGTCTCAAAGATCCATGTCCCTGTCGCGTTCACCAACTTGTAGACAAATACAGCAAACTAGCAAGAGACGGCACTCACCTATCTACGTCCTGAACGATGATGCCCTTCTCCATATATTCTATATCTATCGCCTGCACATCCAGGATGAATATCAAGACGAGGATGGCAGAGAGATGCTCGATTGGAAGCGCCAGCGTTGGTGGTACAAGCTGGCTCAGGTCTCGCAATGCTGGCGATACCTCATACTTGCTTCAAGAACTGCACTGGATCTTCACCTCGTCTGTACTCGTGGGGTGCCTGTAGCAGACATGTTGAAACATTCATTGCCCTTGCCACTCACCATCTATTATGCTGAACGCACAATGACAGCAGAGGATGAACAGGGTGTGCTTCTCGCGCTCTCGCACCGCGATCGTGTGCGTCGTACTTTCCTCGAGATTCCAACCCCAAATTTGGAGATGATCATCCCAGCCATGGACGATCAATTCCCAATTCTGGAACGCCTTGTCATCGCCTCTCTGACAGAGGAAGAGACCAGTTTGACTCTTCCCGTAACATTTCAAGCACCTAATCTACGCGAACTCGATCTGTGGTACACAGCCCTTCCAATTACATCTCCTTTACTAACATCTACCGGCGGACTTGTCGAGTTGTCGCTTGCAGGTATCCCGCGATCTGCCTACTTCCCCCCCAATTATTTACTCTCACGGCTTTCACTCATGCCCCAGCTGGAAAGGCTAGGGTTCGGATTCCACTCACCTCTTCCTAACCGCGATGTTATCAGGCAACTCTTGGATACCCCAATTCTGACCCCCATCACACTTCCTAACCTTCGCATCCTTTCATTCTGGGGTGTCAGCGCTTACCTCGAAGGTCTTCTTGCCCGGATCATCATCCCTGTCCTCAGCGTGTTTGTTGTCAAGTTTTTCAATCAACTCACCTTCACCGTTCCGCGGCTCTTCCAGATCATCCAAATATCGGAGAACCACAGATCCAACGATGTTCACCTCGCTTTTTTCACTGATTCCGTTGCTCTAATCATGGACCCACATCGAAGACGGTGGGAACGCCCCTTAGACTTGAGGATCATGTGCAGACACTTCGACTGGCAGGTAGTGTCAGCAGTACAGTTCCTCACTACACTTTCACCAGTGCTCTCTATCGTGGAGGTACTCACGCTCTACTACGAGGAGCACGATCAGTCGTCAGAATGGCACAACCAAGTCGACCGCACACAGTGGCGCGAGCTTCTCAGATCATTCACCAACGTGAAAGTTCTTCACCTGGAAAACGAACTTGCCGAAGGACTTTCTGACTCTCTACGCTCGGAGGATGGAGAGATGACTCTGGTGTTGCCTAATTTGGAGGAGCTCACTTATTCCGGAGGCGATGTCGGTGGAGCATTTACCTCATTTATAAGCGAACGACAGGCAGCTGGCCACACTGTGCGCCTGGAATCCCGTAAACGATGGCAGAGAATCGAAGATCTTGTCAAGTTGCTGCGCGGCAGCAAGCAGCCAGACTGACTGGGATCTATTCTGAACATAGTATGTGTTATCTCTCTCTTCATCTCCAACTTGCTCTCTTACTCCCTCGCGCCTGCATTTACATTCACATATCTTGCCCACCCCCTGCACCTCTACACCCGACGTCGAACGCGTTTTTCGTTTCAAACCAGCTCTAGACACGTATTGTCTTAAGCGTCAACACGCCACTCCTTCACAATACCTTGTGTCTCGCATCGCTGACCACCTTTGTGCCTGTACTGTAATATTTACTTCTGTATTTGTTCTGTATATGTACTAAAACTGCTCATACTCTCTTCTATGAATACCAGTCCAGCTGTGTTTGTGTCCCTCGAACCGCTTGTGTGATCCGTAAGGTGCTCTCGCAGCGATTTCCAGTGTATCCAATAGCCTCATTTCAGTATCCCATGACCGAAACCATCTACCCTCATATCACCTGCACCGATCTCACCGCCGAAGCCGACGAGAGTCACTTGAAGCTCTTCGATCATATCCCAATCCAGGTTTCTGCTTGCTCTTCAGATATCCGTCTGAAAGGTGTAGCGAGCTAATCGTTGGTTAGATCGTTGCGCAGGGATTGTGGGCAAGAGTCTCGGTAGTGAGTGACCGCTTGGCGAGATCTCGGATTTTTGCACGGAGCGTATGTACGAGCGACTTGTACTCACTCACCAGCATTTTGAGTTCCTTATCGTGCAATTCCCTTGTCCGATAAAGCCAATCGTGGAGAGGCGATGTGACGGCCTTCAGGAATGGCAATTTAGCTCCCTTACGGGGACTGCTGTCCGAGATGGGAAGCTCACTCATGCGAGAAAGATGTCATGTCGATGAGGAGGTCGTGGTACTACAGTTTTTCCATGAACATTTGAACACGGCGTCAGTCGTACCTGGCGAAATTCCCTAAACACTATCACAGGCCAAGGCACAGAAAACGTATCCAACCGCATCTAGTATCTGATTCATGCTCGAGGAGGGTCGATACTGCGTAGCGTGATGACGCCGGGCACATTGATGGCTTCCTTCTCTTCAGCCTTTGGAGTGGGCGCAGGGAAACTACCCTTGAGGGACTCAGCCGCCATCCGATGATTCCGATCTTCCAAGCGCATATCCGCCGCGAGCTGGTAGAGGAGTAACGCAGCGTCGATGAGCAGCTGTGCGGAGGGACCAGTGAATGCAGCATAGCAGACCAAGGATACATAGCAGTTCGAGCGTCAAGTTGCCATCTGCGTATACCATCGTATCCCCTTCTAGATACACAAAGGAATAACACCGTCATATATCCAAGTATGAACACACGGGATAAGAAAAAGCATACGCACGGCACAATATTCATCTAGCCCCTCTATATCTATCCATTGGTACCACCCACCTGCTCCGTTTCGGTCCATGCTGTTCGCACCCTGCGCTGTCGAAGAACTGCCCTGCTGGTGTCCAGTTTCATCTTGGGGTTCGTGTATGAATGTATGCGGGTGATCGCCAACCGAGTCGTAAATACCATACGCTCGAGCCCTGAGCGCGGATACATGCCGCCAAGAGCGAGGGCACACAGTGCACGTGCGCGAGGAGGATGCCGAGAGTGGAGAGATGGAAGCTGCAATGTGCATGTTCGGGCGAGTGGCAGAAGCAGACGACGCAGACGCTAAGGTGAGGATGATTGGAGAGATAGTTTGTGGGGTGACGTTTGGAGAGGAATTGGGTTGGGATAGAGAGGTAAGGCCACAAGGCTTTGCGGCAAGTGTTGTTCAAGTCAGTCCGACCTCCCTCGTAGCCAAGGTCAGCTGACTGACTTGTCAAAGTCGCTAGAAAAGTCGAGCCTTTTTAGGAATAAGATAAGGATAAGATAAGATTGCAAACGGTTGTCCTCGCGCATACAAGTTGTACATTTGGGCATTTGCTGCATGGCTTTTCTGTCCTTTCCCCACAACAATGAGTCACCGGGCTTGGAAGCACTTCGTCACGGATGAATCATATTATAGGCAAAACAACTCGAACAAAATGCTTGGTGTATTGAATATCATTGTGAGGACGTCATCTCCGTGCCTTAACTGGTCTGCCAATTGATCAAGGTCGGAGACTTGATCAATTGATGAGATAATGGCAAGTGGCACCATAGCAGCTTGATATATATATTTCCGCCAATTACTACTATGGTCGATGGCACCCTATCTATTCCTTTTAATTCGGAACTCATGTAAAACCATATACTACTAGTATAAAATTTTTGTGTGTGGGGTGTGTTACCTCTCTGTTAATCTCCCACTAGCTCTGTTACCCCCTCGAGCCTGCGCTTATTGTAAGGGTAGGCCCCCCGCTGGCCTTGCATCGACACGATCTCTATTGTCTCTATTCCATTTCCTTTCACATCGTCACAACCGTCCTCCCCGTGATCAAATGCTCACCACGTCTGCGCCCGCGTCTTCATCTCGATCGCTCATTCTGCCTTATCTGTCACGACACCCCGTCCCTTCGCCTTCTGTTCTGCTGACGCGTTACAGCGCCCCTCGGCCACAATCTGTGTTGCGGTGCCACCGCGGCCACGATCCCGTTATGCTCGGATTGACGTGCCTCGTGTCCCCTTTGTTCAAAAGCTTCGTATTCCCGTTTCTGTATGCCTCATGTCTCCCTGTCTCGCCTGATCGATTCTAGACTGCCTCGCGTTCCCTTTTGTTCGTTTCTCGTTACGGTAATGTCCCCTTCGTGATCCCTCATCGTCCCGTCTATCGAGACAACGCGCGAGGCCACTTGTTGCGCCTCGCGTCGCGTCTAGATGAATTTTTGGATCCGTGCTCTTCGCGAGTACCGACGACTACGCCTGATGATGGAGACTGAAGGCGTACGCGTCTCCCCTTTTACCTTACCTTTTCTCCCTTGTCTCTCGGTTCTGCGCTACGATCTCTGTCTCGTGTATGCTACTTGCGACGCGCATCGACTTTCTGGTATTTTCATTGGCCTGTCTTTCATCTCTCGATTCTGCTTGCACCCCTGTCTTTGTGTTCACTTATGATTACATTTGCTCAGCTATCTTTCGCGCACGCTACTTACATCGTACGGGACGGTAGCTACGATGTATAAGAACTCCTCTGATTGCTCTAATGTAAACCAGCGAACCATCGCCACCTTTGCCTCCTCTTCTACTTGTGTGCCACTAAGAAATTCCCTCAACATCTTCCTCTCACGTCTGCGTTCACGCGGACGAACTTCTTCTATCAAAATTCGACTTCCTTCCGACTAATCCGAACTCACACGCGAGCCCACGGAGCTCCGATTATATTATCATCACTTCCCTCGTCAGTGATGTCGTCACAAAGCAAAGGTCTCATTGTCCGGTGTCAGCAACGCTTTATTTGCACCCAAACACGTCGCCCACAAGCACATTCCTCACTGCCCACTATCCCCTCTACACCGAGATTGGTGATCCAACGTTCGACACATCTTTCACCTCAAGCCAGGACTTGACACAACGTGTTGTCGTCACAAGCCTCAACATTCATTTACCATGACAATGCTTCTACCTCACATCGTTGAGTACTTTTTTTTTGACGTTACTGCAGCATTTACTTCTATTGTATCTGTCCATGTACATATTTTCCCTCAATGATCATCATTCCAATTGCATTTGTCTCCCTCTGACTGTTTGTTTGGTCCGTAAAGGAGCTCCCCCACCAATTTTAAGTGGATAAAGCCTCATTGCAGAATCCCACAACTGAGGCAGCCTCTACATCCGCTTCCCGCAGCTCGGCAGATATATGGATTCGACATGTCTCTCCAGAGGTTCAGATCTCCAGCTTGTGCTGCAAGCTTTCCGCATGTGCAGTGGTGTGTCGAAGTTTCCGTCTGGACGATTGACGGCTCTCTTTTCTTTCTCAGGCTCAGGAGGTCGGTCTGAAGATGCTCAATGATTGTGTCGCACTCGCTGAGATGGCACTCGAGCTAGAACCGACGTGCGGTTTCTGGAGCAGCAAACTTGCGCTCAAGGGCTACGCAGTGGCTACCGTTTGGTGCTTGGCGAAAGGGGTAACGCTCGCCACCACACGAGTTGTAGCTGACGGTATCATTTACAGTTGAACTACTCTTGACACATACCCATTGGTCCAGCCCGTGGGCTCTAAAATGGTTTCGGAGAGCTGATCGTGAGGCTGTGGAACATGCTTTTTAGGGTACTGTACTGTACGAGTTACGGTCCTTACGGATGAGGCGATGACTGCCACATCGATGACGTGTATTTGGATTCCTTAATCGGAAGGCTGAGATGACCTAATCGGTCGGTACCGTGGGTCTGTGCGTTGCGCGTAACTAGGAGTGCCTGTGCCTGATCGAAGGGTGGAATACGTCTCGCACGTGATCGATCCAAACGTTATCTCCGAGACAGCCGCTGTCTCTCGGACGATCTGTGGGCGAGACACTACGTGTCTTCCAAGAACTCCGATCTACCGTGCATTTCCCACCCTATTTTATGAAGGGAGCGGATTGGTACTGAGGCGGTGCGGTGTGGAAAGGACATGCACGGGGACAGGTGCTCTGCGAACTGGAGGAAGCGAGGGTGGTGGCATCCAGCACGGGTATGGTGGCGATCCGTTTCCCGCCTCAGTACCTACCTCAGACGTACAATGGATCGCCTTACGCGTATGATCCTACCAAGGGCATTGCTGCGGTACGTACACATGACCGTCCTTTCACAATCTTGCCATACCGATCCTGCCAGTTTTAGCCCGTCGGCGCGCTGCAGCAGTACGTGCCGCCACCTGGTGCTCCTCCGATTTCATCCAACTACAAGGGTGGAGCGATGGCTTGAAAAATGTCGGAACGGAATATCTTAGCGTTGTGAAACCTCGGGTTTCGTACATGGGGTTGCTATGCCATCTTGCTTGTTATTTTCTGTTCTTTGCAAAACATCTTGTATTGTATGCGGATCTTGTACCATGTACAGTCAAAGTGCCCTTGGATTGCTCATAAACGTTGCGTTGCTATGCTTGGATAATTGCTTTCATTGTATTGCAATAATGTTTCTTCGAGCACGGCTTTGTCATGGAGTTTTCAGAAAATGAAAGGCTGTGTCAGAGTTTGCATAGATTATTATAAAATCGCCTCTAAGCGGGCTAAGGCCCTTGTATTATCCACCAAGTCACCTTCTCGAGTAGATCCATGCCAGTTGTCCCCTCTTTAGACCAGCAGCTTCACGAGGACCTTTGTCATAATTATTACATGCCTGCATACTAAGCCGTAAATGCATCCGAAGCCGTTGAGTGGTCGAATTCTTGTGGTTGTGGTACCACTGGCATGCTTAGACGCCAAGGCGCGTCGACACCACGATGTAAGTCATGTGACCGCTGAAGCGGCGAACCTCATCATGCGCAACCGCCTTATCCACCCACCGACTGGTGCTCATGGTGTTTGAGAAATTGGGTACAGAAGAGCACGTAGGCTCGTTGAGATTGGTGATGAGGCATATAAAGCGGACCATGTATGACAGGCAACATAATAATCACTTTCGCGAGCCGCTGTTGGATCTCTTGCAGAGACCTTCAGTGTAGGACGGGAAACTCGCTCAGGCGGGAAAGATTTCATATCATGGATGACGTCGTAGAACTGCAACTTTTCTGGGAACACCCCATCAGTTGCACCTCACGAAATCTGTGAGCAGTGTCAAAAGCTATGAGAGGCCAAAGCACAACAAACATACACGCTATCCGACGGCGTCCAGTAATCCGACTCGTGCTCGATGATGTTGATGTTGTGTAGCGTAATAACGCTGAGCACATTGATGCCCTCCTTCTGTTTGGCCCTTGGGTGTGGGCACAGGGAAGCATGTTCGAGGCACTCACCGCGATCCGATCTTCCAAGCACATATCCACCACAACCTGGCAGCGGACACACGCAACCTCGACGGGCAGCCGGACATATATACGTATGCGACCGTGGAAGAGAACGAGTTGTTGTCGAGTGAAAGCCCAATGATCGGTAAGAAGAGTAGGAGCTGGAGCGTTGAATTACCAGTCGTGTTCATCAGTTCGTCCCCATACTGTAGAGATACTGAAAAGAATAAGAATATCATATATTCCAGTATTCTCATGAGAGACGAGAAAAAAGACGCACAATGTGGTGTTCATAGAGGTCCTCTAGATCTCTATCCATTGGTGTTACTCGCCTGCGCCGCTTAGGTCCGTGCGGCGTACCTGCGCTGTCGAAGAACTGCCCGGCTGGTGTCCGGTTGTCACTTGCGGCTTGCATATAAATACGCGCGGGTGATCGTCAAACGAGCCATAGAGCCCTGAGTGAGGATATCGACCGTCAAGGGCGGGGGCGCACACTGCACGCGAGGAGGATCCGAGGGAGAAATGGAAGCAGCGCTATGGATGCTCGGGCGTCTGGCGGCAACGGAAGACGCAGACAGCGCGGTGAGAACGATTGAAGAAGTACTTGGTGGGGAGAAGAATGGGGAGGAATGAAATAGGGATAGAGGTATAATGGCCACGAGCATTCACGCGCTTCAACCCTCATCCCGTCGTTGTTACCCTCCTTGATATGCCCGGCTGCATATCCACCACGATCTGTCTTCCCGTTGGTGAAATATTTGCCCGATGTGCTCAAAGGCGTGAGTCTCAAAGCTCCGTGTCCCTGTTCCCTTTACCAACTTGTAGACAAATAGGGCGAACTAGCAAGAGACGGCACTCACCTATCTACGTCCTGAACGATGACGCTCTACTCCATATATTCTATATCTATCGCCTGCACATCGAGGATGAATACGAAGACGAGGATGGCAGAGAGATGCTCGATTGGAAGCGCCAGCGTTGGTGGTACAAGCTGGCTCAG
>QFDX01000397.1:0-61785 GCA_003315875.1 Lactifluus piperatus | reverse complement strand
CGGGAATCCACACAGGCACGACCCTGAGATACAAGGCGCAACCCCTGCCGCCGGCGTGTACTGGCCCCACTAGCGCTCGATGATTACTACCGCTGCCACACCCGTGCTGTTGTTGCTATCACCCATTTCCGAGTCGTTGCCACAATTCAGCATGCCTTGTCGGGACACCTTCGCCCCTTCTGTTCCACTAAATTCTCGCGCTCTTTCTTGGTTTTGGCCTGGTCACTTCCAGCGTAAACGTTATACCGGCTACTAAACGTGAAACTATCAGCCGTAGCAAGGCTCACGAAGGTGAGAGATACCTACGGGGTTCATGGGTCCACAGAAGCGAATCCGTCATTTTCCATTCCTTGAAGGTGCCGCCTTGAGTTCACCACAAGGCGCGATTCTGTCGTAATGGGCCTTTGCGAACAATATTGTGGTTGATCGGCGGGTCTAGGAGAGATCGCGAGCGTCGAAAGTTGTCTTGTATTTGGTCGGCTATGATAGAAGCCTCAGCATCACCGCCCAAAGGCGACACAGTGGGAATACGAACGGTTCGTCTCGTTGATATTCTCTGCCGCATGCTACAAGAGGGCTTACCAGATGCCCCATGAGGGGACTTGTCATCTAATCGTCGTGTTACCGATGAGACTGTAGATGACCTCCAATGTCCGCACGCCTGTCGCCTGAGACTCTTCCTGGGTGAGTCTGTCGAGGCTCCGCAGTACTGATTGGAACTCATTGTCGCCGAGTAGCTTCTTTGCTGATTGTTCTGTTGCACAGATTGGCCTCATTTTCCGGAAAAGACAAAACCTAGAGAGCCGTCGCGAGAGCGAGAACGGATAGAAATTCGACTAGCGGGAGGGTAAGGAGATTGAGACAGAGGCGTAAGTCCGACAAGTCAGAAGTGGTAAATAGGAAATAAAGGTAACACGTGTACCCCGAGGAATCATCACGACGTACGTCATCATCTCGAAAGAAGGAAGGAAAGGAATACGAGTCATGGACTGAAGCAGGTTAAGGCGCGAGCCACAGCATGCAGTCCGTAGTGAAAGAAATAACCATAAAGGAGGGGGGAAAAGATATGTGAGAGACGCTATGATCATCACGGAATCAGAGATAGACGAGGCCAGTAGCAGGGTATTGAGCTTTGAAGAGATGTCGGTGCTCCACAACGCACTGTAGCATAGCATAGAGCCGCTGCGTGAAAAGAGGAGAGTGGATAGGTGGAAAGAACCGAAGACAAGACAAGTGGTCCATAAGGCAGCCCCTGCGCTCGTCCTTGATCGAATTTTACCGGCGATCGATGGCTACAGGGTGATCGGAGTGCTGGCGCGCAGTGATGAATGACTCCATGCCTTGCCTTGCAACCCTGTCCGTCGTAAGCCCGCCGTCAATGGAGAGCTTACGTAACATCGGTAATATTTCTGTAGCCGATTCTCCGCTGAGCCCTTGTAAAGCAGCTGCGATGAAAGGTTCTAGCTTGGCAGGTATTTCCAGATTCTGCACAGAGGTAAATGAGTGAAACAGTTCGAGCCATCGCGCGGGATCCACGTCGTCTGGCTGAATTTCTAGTAAGGTCGGGTCTTTATCCCCCCAATTGCCATAGTCGATGTTGAGCCACTCCACGCTGGAGCAGAGAGGTAGAATGTGGGTGCAAATCTGCGCAATGGAAAATACCTGCCAATCTAGCCCCTTGCACAAGACATACCACTTGAGATAGCCCTCGCCATGTGACCGCTCTTGTGGCCAAGAGAAAGAGATATCAGCGTTGCGATACGGATAGAAGGACAAGGATAGCTCGGATGGCCTGGGCAACCCTAGGTGACCAATGAACCGAGCTGTTTGTGGGATATCGAAGACAAGCTGATTGAAGAAGGTTATGATAACTTTACGGAGCAGAGGGGCGTCAATGAGGCCGGTGAAGACTTCCAGGTACTCGCTGACACCCCGAAACTCCAATTTGGTGAGAACAGGCAGGACAGTGCGTGTCAGTGGAGGCGGACCTCGATCTCTTCGTTTGGGGTGAGGGGTCGGGCATCGGAATTCGATGGAAAGGGTTTCGAGCATTGTTAATGCGGACAGACATGCGGCCATCACCTCGGGTGCGATGTACGCAGTGTTCCGTATGTTATTAAGGCGAAGAGATGTAAGGCCACTGGCAGACAAGAGGAGTCTTGGCAACGTAGGAAATGAAACCCCGAACAAAGAGAGAGTTTGTAAAGATGGGGCGGATCCATTTAAGAATGTATTGGGAAGGAGTAATGCCCCATCATTTGATTGAAACCAAAGATATTTCAGGGCCAGAAAAGGCTTATGCATGACTGTGGCAATTCGTTCAAGTTGAGAACTTGTTAATCTGTCGATATGAATCCTGCGCACGCGATCGCAATGCTCCAGCGCGGCGATGACGTCGTTGAAACCGTCCGCGGGGAGACAGGGTGGCCATACTCCGTCGTCCAAGTCGATGACGAGAGGCAATGCTGGCCAGACATCCAGCAATTTCCTCACGGGCGTTTTCTGTGTGCAGACAAGTTCCAGATTGAGACGGAGTGGTGATGCAAAAACGACATGTCGCCATCTTCGGCATACATGCACTAGCTTGTGCCAGTGCCGTGCATAACTATACCATTCCATGGTGACCTTGTTTAAGCTGAATATTTCGAGGAGTACATCGTCTGGGAGCGATTCGATTGTCACTCGTTGCAACACCATACCTCCGTCATTCAAGTCAGCAGTCGTCGATACCGTTTTTCCAGATGAGTCATACCTAGTCCATGTTGAACAAACAATTCTTTTCGGAGACGCGCGATACGCTTTTCGACCTTCGAGCCTACGGAACGGCTATCTATCGGAATCAAAGAGGTCCCTCGGGATGACTCGCGGACGATGCTAATATTGCTTGGGTGGGAGGATGAAAAGTGTCCAGCGGTGTATTTTCGAGTGTACCTAATAGTAGGGTTCATTGATAGCAATACTAGCAATTTAGAAGAGGGCGGTGCTATATCACCCACGGGATTATATGGTCCTTCAAGTTCCCACGTCCCATGTGGAACACAGCAACCTGATATCATTCCGGCAAATCTTATTATTTCCAGGTTATACTATATTCAGATATGGACTATGACCAATGAGGCAAGCTCAGATAAGAAAGTAAGGTAAGAGGAATGAGTCAGAGTCAGACATTGAAAAACAGATGAGACGAAGGTAGTGTAGCAAGGCGCTAAACCCAAGTTGCGTGGCGAAGGTGGCATCACAGTGCACAACAGCCTCATATGATATTGATAAGGAGAACACGGGAGTATGGTAGTGCATCTGCCCCGGCCAGCGCGAGGTGTGCTTGGAGGAGCGGATGATTTCAATTTGGCAGCGTGAGTTTGGCGCAGGCATGGAGGATTGTCGTCACCTTGAAAATACGCTACATAGTCCTCTCATGAAGCGCAGCAGGGTGCGGCTTGCCGTCTCACATGGGGTTATCGAGAAGCACGATTTCGTCCGAGAACGAGTAACGGCTCATTCGTCACTCGTCATCGATGTCTAGATCGCCCTCGATCCCTACGCCTTCGCCAGCGTCCACATATTCCATTTCGTTATCATCATGTTCCCACAGCGGAGCGTCCAAGTCCATATCGTCGTGGGCCGTGGCAGGTGTCTCGTCGACGATTTCGAGTGTCGGGTGGGTAGCGAGATGTTCGACAGCGGATGACGATAAAGGGGGTGGTGCTGTGAGCGAGGAGCGCACGACACCTAGTACCTCTTCCATGCAGTGACCCAACCTGTCCTCCAGCTCCTCCACGATCTGCGAGGAAAGCATGAGTAGAGCCAATCCGAGGAGAAGATGTGGGAACACCACGTACGACGTAGAGCTCGACGGGCTCGACGGGGGTGAGGTTGACGACTTGGAGTTTTTCTGCTTTGGTGAGGCCAAAGGGGGCGAGATTTTTTGTGAGGCGCTGGATAGCTTGTGCCGTCTGTCCTCGCGTAGGCTGGTAGTCGGCCGTGAGGTACTGGATGGCCTTGAGTACGGCATAATGAGGAAGCGATACTTTGTCGTGCATGGGATGTAACTTACCTCGACTTCGATGGTACGTAGGTTCTCTGAGACCGTCAATGGTGGATCCTGGAGAGGGGGAGGAGGCTGGCCAGTAGCGGCGGCAGCATCGCCCTCCTCCTTTTTGAGACGTTGAGCGGAGCGTGTGCGGGCAATGTGGTCAGCCTCGAGCTCTCTGAGAAGTTCTAGGACCTCAAAATTTGACAACAAAGCAGCTGTTGGATTCAAAACCTGAAGAATTTATTAAAAAGAAAAAGAAAAGAAAGAGAAAGTAAAACGGACCTCCATGGGATGAATGACCGAAAAAGGCAAGTCGGCTAAGGGTCACATCAACTCCTCTTTACTGCAACGACAACTCACACTCGTCTGCCAATTTTTTTTAAAAAAACATACAACAAAAACCAAGTTCTATCAAGACCGCGTTCAAAAGTCAAACATATGAATCGACCAGGTACCTTTCAAATCTTCGCTTCTATCTCCCAACTCTTATCGCTAATCACAGGTCAACCTCCTCAACGACCGCCAAGTCTCGGGCCAGCTCCTGGCATCGGTGGCCCATTCAGGGGCCCATATCCAACATACGGTATCCCTCCACGAAATATTGTCCCTGGTTATCCCGCACCAGGCCTTCAAAATCACCGTACAACCCAAAGCTTGGTTCCACAGTCAACACCGGGCGCATTTGTCCCACCGCGTACCCCAGCAGGATTTCCCTTTGGCAGCGCGACTCCTCAACAGCAACAGCAGACACAGTCACAACAATCTCACCCACAACTACCCCTTCCACCCCACCAGCAACAGCAACCTCCCACTAGCGCGCACCCCAGTCTATCCCATCTACAGGGTACGACACCTAGTATAGGTGGTGGAGGAACTGCCACTGGTGGCGGCGGTGGTACAGCCCCGTCCGTATCATCTACCAGCGAACTCGGTCTCGACCCGAATGACTTTCCCGCACTCGGCGCCACCCCTCCGACCGCGACGTCTACAAGCAATACCACCCCCGCGACAAGCTATGCATCACAGGCAGGAACTGGTGTGCCGACCTCTAGTAGCAGCGGTGGTGCATCCGGGGGCTCTGCCATGCCGCGTGACTTTACGGCAGACGACTTTCCCGCTCTAGGAGGGGGGCCTGCGCCCTCACAACCCCACCAACAACCTTCACAACAACAGCAACCCTCTCAGGCACAATCCCAACCCCAGTCATCACCGCACGATAACCACCCTCCAGGGTTAAGCGCACTCCCGGGGAATCAGCAGCAGCAACAACAACAACCTGGTTTACTTAATCTCGGCCCTCGAGTGCTCCAGGGGCTCCAATCAGAAACGGAAAAGCAACGGGTACGTGACCCATTATCCCCACGCTTGTGACGTGGCTTAGCTTATACGCATCAATGGCGATGGCCGTCTTAGCATAATATGAAGCTGAATGCGGCGGCGCAGGCAGCGTGGAATCAATCTACCGCGGCACCTGCACAAGGTCAGGCACAATCCTATCAAAACGGAACGCAGCAGCAACAACCACAGCAGCCTTCACTGCATGCCCCGCCGGGCGTCCCTCCTGCGTCTTTCTCCCAGCAGCCCGCACAACAAGGTCAGAACCAAACGCAAGGACAGGGCGCACCGTTCGTGGGAAATGGGACCGCACCTGGAAATGGCACAACAACTACTGGCAATGGCGGAAATGGGGCGGGTGCGGAAGCGCAAGGACAATCTGCACCCGTGCCCCAGACCCCTGCACAACAAGTACTCATGTCCCCTGCGGACCGCTGGGGTCTCCTCGGTTTACTTGCGATGATCAAGAGCGCGGATCCGGACCAGGCGTTACTGTCTGTTGGTACAGACCTCGGTACGATGGGACTGGACATGCAACAGCAGGGGTGCGCCTCCTTATCTACTTTTCTTTTTCGTACCTACCAACCTGTGGCCCACAGGAATCTGTACTCAACGTTTATCACGCCTTGGGCTGATTCGAGCGCTGCGCATACCGTCGAGCCAGACTTTCATCTTCCCGGATGCTATAACGTTCAGCCACCTCCGCCAGGGCCTGGAAAGGCGGTGTCGTTCAGTGACGAGACGCTATTTTTCATGTTCTATTCGTCGCCGCGGGACGCACTGCAGGAAATTGCGGCGCAGGAGCTGTAAGCCATCATCTGCCCTTATCCTTCAACGGGTCCTTTGTTGACGAGAACAGGTACAACCGTAACTGGCGCTACCACAAAGAGTTACGCATCTGGTTGACCAAGGAGTCTGGCACAGCGCCGTCGCAGAAGGTTCAGGGCGGGGAGCAAGGCACCTACACGTTCTGGGACCCGGAGAACTGGGGAAAGGAACGTAAAGAGATGGTCGTGCTTTATGCGGATTTAGAGGAGAAGAACCTCACGGCCCCGCCGGCGGCTGCGTTCGCTCCTGCAGGGAGCGTACAACAGCAAGGGCCACCACAGCTGCAGCAGATGCAGATGGGTCAGATGGGTCAGGTGCAACCGCAGGTGCGCGGGGCGTTCCAGGGTGTGAGCATGGCGGCAATGTAAAGTGTGTTGGCGAGGAAACCCACCCACGGACGACATTGTGATTCACATTCGTGCTTGTTTTTTTTTTCTATTCGTACTACTTGTCGAGGGAGGGGGCCATTACCCGCACGCTACACGTACATTGAGACGACGTGAATATCCCCCCTTTTTTTACTTTTTTTTTACTTTTACTTTTACTTTTTTTGCCTTTTGGCCGCTTGCCTTGTGCTGTATCATTAGGTTTGTCCACCACTTTGTCTACTGCAATGACACGATAATCTTTATTGTCTTATCTCGCGGCCCCAAAACAAAAGTCTGGTCTCTCTTTATTCTTTATCCCGCCAAGCTTGTCCATGTCGCCCTCACCTTCGCTACTGTCCCCGCCCTCGCCATCACTGGAATCAACACCAAGTCGGTCAACCGCTGTGACCGTGACGGATACCAACGACGACCCGCCGGACCAGGAAGATCTTTTACCTTTGCCCGCTTTCAATAGCGCAGGGCATGTCGCGCATTGTGTGAGATGCATAGACGGATTGCCTGCCACTCTAGTCGATATGGACGCTTCAAGGTGAATTTAATAAATAAAAAATCTGTTCTTCTGGGTCTTCGTACTCTGTTTTGAAAAAAATTTTAATTATCATTATTCTTTTTTCTTTCAGAATGGCGATTGCGTTTTATTGTTTGGGTACGCTTGACCTTACTGGATTCGCGGAACGCAAGATATCATCGTCGGATCGGGAGAGCTGGAAAGAATGGATTTGGGATCAGTATGTTGGTAAGTTGGTCCCTCTCCCCCCCTCCAGCGTGTCTGATTGATTGTTGGGGGGTACTTTTTACTTTAGGAGGTGGCTTTTGGCCTGGTCCTCTTGTGAGCAGGAACGATGATCCGACACAGGTACGTTCCATCCCCTCCTCATCCCACAATCTCCATCTCCAGAGCGCGCACTATGTGGTTGACCCATGGAACTCCCTCGCTCTCGAAAAGACTAGTGGAAACTTACTCACACGCGTTGCATTACGTTTTTTTTGTCTGGAAAGTAGCAGCAGACCGGAGTGAGAGCGCCACATCTTATCATGACCTATTGTGCCCTACTCGCCCTCGCCATCCTACGGGACGACTATTCGCTACTGGACCGCACCTCGCTCGCGCACATGGTAGGCGCATGCCAAAGCGCGGACGGAGGGTACGCAAAATTTTCATTTCCCTTAACATTAACACCTCATTTGGCGTGTTTGTTGTTGATTTCCGCCGCTTGGTGTTCTTTAGATTCGCAACGATGCCTGGCGCGAACGACGCAGATCTGCGCATGACATACTGCGCCTTTGTAGTCTGTGCGCTTCTCGACGATTGGTCCTGTATCGACCTCCCACTCGCGCTCTCGTACATCCAACGCTGTCGGGTGCGTGTTTGCCTTATTTTACTTGTGCCCTACCTTTGGCCAACGTGCTGATTTCCGAGCGCTTTTTCCTAGACGTATGAAGGCGGGTATGGCCAGACGCCGCTCGGCGAGTCGCTTGGCGGACCGACCTACTGCGCACTTGCGGCTATGCATCTCGTGCCTGCAGAACACGCATGTGGGTCGCGAGCACGATTACAACCCGCCGAGTGGCGCGAGACGGTTCGATGGCTGTTGCACATGCAGGCACAACAACAGGCGGATGGCGCGGGATTAGGCGGCGGCTTTGCGGGGAGGACAAATAAGCTGTCGGATGCGTGCTATGGGTTCTGGTGCAGTGCCGCACTCGCTGTACGCCCTATCCCTCTCCCGTTCCCTTCCGTCTGATGCGATATGACTCACACCACGCTCACTCCCTGGCCCGCCTCTTCCCCCCCTTCCCCCACTCCCTACACCTTCATTGGCTAGGTCAGATCCTCGGCGCGGACCATTTACTCGATGCACGCGCTCTCGGAGGGTTTCTGGCAAGATGCCAGTACAAGTTTGGTGGAATCAGCAAAGCCCCGGGCGAACATCCCGGTAAGCAGCCAGCCAGCCAGCACCCTCCTCGCCATAAAATATTAATGCTGCTATACGTGGGCAGATCCATACCACACATATCTATCGATCGCAGCGGCGGCAATTATCTCGCCGGATCCGGCATGGAAGCTGCAGTCCCTTGACCCACTCATTAATGCGACACACGAGACTGCGAGGTGGGCAAAGGCGCACATGTCTGTTGCGCGCCCCGAGCAGAAAGGGTGATGGTGGCTGGTGTGCCATTGGTCTAAGGAGTGTAAGATTTGGGGAAATGGGAAAGTGTGGTGATGGTGGTGTGTGTGCGTGTAGGCGACTTGACCCTGTAAGAAGTGGATATGCCGACAATGACATCATTATTGTAATCCCAAATTCAGAATTTATATAAAGGGGGACATCCACTTCCAAAAATAAAAATAAAATAAAAAAACATGGCATCGAATGTCGGCGCCACTAGCAGTTCGGACGTCACAGTCCCTATCCCCACAACGAAACAAACTTTTGTAGTCTGGGCACCTGATAACACAGACCCAGACGCACATTCACGCCGACTCGCCGTGCGCGCAGCGCACTCTGAACGCGTTAGACGTCTCGCCGATGAGGGCTTTATAAGTTGAGCACACACCCCTCCTCCCCCCACACACATAACTTTGGTGTGCTGTTGTTGTTGATGATGATGGTTTTATGGATAGGGACCGCAGGTCCATTGGCTGATCCGGCCACTTTGGACAAGCTTAATGGGAGCTTGCTCATCGTTGAGGCGGAGAGCGCCGAAGCTGTGCGCACCGTACTGGAACAAGACATCTATTGGACTTCGAACGTCGTACGTCTCCTTCCCCTCCCCCCTTCCGGTTTCCCAGGCTTCTTGCGGATGTTCTGATTTGTTTTTGGATTGGTCGCCCGATTGCGGGGGGATTTTGTTTTGTGGGGTGGTGGCGATTTTTAGTGGGATAAGGAGAAGCTTGATATACGCGCGATCTTCATCGTCATCAACGCGCATTAGTAAACTTGAGCTTCATTTTAAATTTGGTATTCGGTCGAGGGAACAGATTGTTGGAATTAACTTTTTTTTGTGAGTGTGTGCCTCGAGTGGGCGATCAGATATATCGATAAGTCGATAAGTGCGAGGGAAAGACAAAGGATAAATCGATAAAGCTTGTGCTATATGGGAAACGATATCGAGTCCATGCGCATACAAATGCTTACACAAATTTGCGGCCCTCTTCCTGGCCTGCCTGCCGACACACTCCGTGTCTCTGAGCTGGAATTACATGCACGGTAGTAACACCCATCCTATGTTGCGCGCCCATAAACCTGTCATCTCAGGTGTCTCTGGATGGATATAAGAATACATTTATTGCAGTAGCCTATTATACATTGGATAATGTCCGTCCGCATCCCACATTGGAACCACCTGAAGACCAAATACAACTAGAGTCCTCCTCTGGCTCCAACTTACCACTAAAAGCCTCTGATGTTGTACGATGGCTCAGGTATGTCGCTTTCGTCGAACCAAAGCCTCGAGTTCTTGCGTTCCCCCGCAACGACGGGCGTCTGCATGAGCGGATGCTGAATAACCTTCCGAATTAACGTCGCGTATGTCATAGCTGGGTCCCTCCCGCGCGGCGAAGTCAACGCAGAAATCAGTGCGGATGTGAACACGCCAGCACGCTGGGTTTTTGATTCTTTCGCCGTTTCGAATGATTTGCATGCTCCAAGTCGAACATGTGAAGACATGTCGTACTTCCAGTCCGCCGCTAAAGGCGACTGACTCCAGGACATGCGACGAGGATTATCATGGGCCCATAAAAACATGAGTTCAACGGCACGCGCCACGCGTGGATCGGGTCTGTCTTCGAAGATGGCCGCAACGGTGTCATCCTCCTTTCCAGCGGGGTCATAGACAAGAAGGGGAGGCAGCCCGCGGATGAATCTGTAGTCGCTACTTCCGCTCCTGAAAGCATCGCGAGTTCCGCAATCTAAGATGATGGTGAGATTAGGTCCATTCTTCCTGCTGATCTCTAAGAAAATTGTATTCAGCTCTCTGTCGCTGATGTCGGGCACTAGGTTCGGTCCGCCGCGATCACATGGACACAGAGCTTCTGTACGCAAAAGTCCAAGCTCTCTCTCGTACGACGCTCCATGACCTGAAAAAGTGAAGAGGAGGTTGTCGTTGTATTGAATAAGGGGATTGTCACGCAAGTGTCCATAGAGTGCGTTAACGATATGCTCTCGATTGGGTTGCTTGTCGGGGCTGCTCTCACTTGTAAGAAGGAGAATGTGGTCTTCCGGTACGCCCAAGTCATGGGTCAGGTAGCGGACTATGAGTTGCGTATCTTTCACGCATCCCGAGAGCGCCCTCTCGGGATAGTGATCGTAGTTGTTAACACCTACAATAACTGCCCAGAATGTGGACTGCTTCTGCTCGGCATGTAAGCACCACAGAGTTATCAAAGCAGAAACACGCGCATACTTCACTTATAGCTTGCGGATCTAAGTGTTGTCCATAAGCCTGATCAAATTTAACTCCCAGACGTGAGGCTTCATCGAGGAGGTTATCAAGGCTTCTAGCCTTCTGGTAGCGGAAACGTTCAAGTAATTGAAGATAATCCACAACTTTTTGACCGGGTGACTGTATTCCTGGTTTTTTGACCACCAGATCTGCAGCAAATAATGAGCTCCTTTAAAGGGTTAGAGAGACCAACAAAATCACATGGTGGAACAGTCTTTTCGAATTTCTCGATTTGCTCTGTGTTGTTAATCGTTTATCAATAGACAAGACAAGAATACCAGGATAAAATAATTCACCTGAAAACGTGTCTCCGTCACCAGTGGCAACCCGTCCCTGCATCGCCTTTCTTAGCTCATCCTCGTCCAACTCATTCTCGACACCTCCATTCTGATTGCGCACGTAATCGCTCCATAGATCTCGCTCCAACTTCTCCAATGTTTTGATAGCCTTCTCAAAGGCATCGATGAAGTTCCGGATAGGTTTCATTTGTTTCCATATCGCTGGTGCGATATGTTGCTCAAGATCCCTCCAGCTATCCCAAAAGTGCCATATCTGCACAAAGCACGTCAGCAAGAGAAGATCGTTCTAACTCTTCTGAACTGTCATGAAATAACATGCCTGAGTACTCAAAGTAGATTTCAGGATCGGGATAAAGTCCTGGAAGGAACCATCGCCCGAGCTGTCATCATCCTCAGGAGTGAATGGTCTGACCGAAAGAATTAGCCACAGTGCATTGAAAACCTGCCTGAATAAAATGGTAGGCGCACCGATGGCAATCCATTGCGCTGATGGAGAAATTTATTGGCGTGGTTGTCGATGTATGCGTGAGCAATTGCGGGGTCAATCGCGCTGTCCCCTGTGTTGGTTGCGAGCTACTGACGTCATGACCCAGTTCGGCTCAGCTCGGCCCAAACCGAGCAGAGTCAAAACCCTATAAATTAAAATAATAATAATAATAATGCAGCTGCACCCCCTCTCATACCCTGGACGGCCCAAGTTATGGGTTTGGGTTATTGAAGGCTATGATTTATGGGGTATAGTGCCCTGCACAAGGGTGACATGCTGGTTCAGAGTGATCGACCTACGGGTCTTAATATTCATTTTTGTTCAATGTACCGTAACTAGAACCCTTTCAAGCTTTCAAGTCTGGAGATGCTTGTTCAATTTTTTTCTCTCACTTCCTATCCCTCAAGGTGAGACCATCTACTACCACCACACATCCATCTGGATCATGGGTGGTTTGCGGACTCCGCCGCGGCCAACCGCCAACACTTGCTACATTGTATCTGTTTTACGCTGACATCGCAAGCCGAACCGCCTTGAACTACCATAGCAGGAAGCCGGAGTGGGGGTGTGACGGGTGTCATGTACATTGTCGATTCACTTTTGCGTTTCTTGCTCACACACACACGCACATAGAGGGAGGCAGATGTCCGTTTGAGGCGAGCGTACGCCATGCATGCATAAGGACTAGCTAGACCCGGTAAAATTGCTCGGCGCGCTTTAACGCTTGCTTTAACGTGATCGACCTTCTCACCTGTGTTATTCACGGCGGGGCGTGGCCTACAATACGTCAAAGTTTTGTCCGTACTTTCCAGAACAGAATTTGACGCACTGCACCCGCGCTAGCTCCACATGTACCCTGAGAAAAAACAATTGGTACAAGTTAAAGCCTTATTCGGCCACTTTGGACAAGCTTAATGGGAGCTTGCTCGTCGTTGAGGCGGAGAGCGCCGAGGCTGTACGCACCGTACTAGAGCAAGACACTTATTGGGCCTCGAACGTCGTACGTCTCCTCTCTCCCCTCTCCTCTCTCCCCCCTCCCAGGCTTCTTTTGTTTTGCTTCGGGTGTTCTGATTTGTTTTGGATTGGTCGCCCGTTTGCGGGGGGATTTTTTTTTTGTGGGGGTAGTGGCGATTTAGTGGGATAAGGAGAAGCTTGATATACGCGCGATTTTTGTTGTTATCAACGCGTGCTAGTAAACTTGAGCTTCATTTTAAATTTGGTTTTCGGTCGAGGAACAGATTGTTGGCATTGACTTTTTTTTGTGAGTGTGTGCACACTTCGAGTGGGCCATCAGATACAGCATATATACAGTAAATCGTAGTGCGAAGGGACGGACAAAGGATAAAGCTTGTGCTACATGGGAAATGATATCGAGTCCGTGCGCATACAAAATGCTTACACAATTTGCGGCCCTTTTCCTGGTCTGCCGACACACTCTGTCTCTGAGCTGAAATTACATGCACGGTAGAAACGCCCGTCCTATGTTACGCGCCCATAAACCTATCGCATCTCAGGTGTCTCTGGATATAGATATAAGAATATATTTATTGCAGTAGCCTATTATACATTGCATAGTGTCCGTCCGCATCCCACATTGGGACTACCTGAAGGCCTAATACAACTAGAGACCTCCTCTGGCTCCAACTCGCTACTTCATGCAGACGCCCGCTGTGGCGGGCGTCTGCATGAGCGGATGCTACATAACCTCTCGAATTAACGTCGCGTACGTCATGGCTGGGTCCCTCCCGCGTGGCGAAGTCAACGCAGAAATCAGGTCGGATGTGAACACGCCAGCACGCTGGGTTTTTGACTCCTTCGCAGTTTCATCCGAAACTGCGAAGGAGTCAAAAACCCAAGACGTCATCGGTGGCCCACTGGCCAAGCCGACACGCTGACCTGCTCAAGCGTCGGCCAACCATGCAGCGAGATCGAAGGGCATTCTTGAGGCGATGACATGTGCTTTTGAGCACAGGCGCACACGGAGGTACTTCTTCACCAGAGGGGCCGGAGAAGGCAATGGGAAGCTACAATCACAAAGAGGTCAGTGCAAAACGCCGAAAGAAAAAGGGCACGCACCTGTGCAGACCACCGCACCTTAAACAGCCCCCTCACATCCCATTTGAACGGGGAGGAAGGGGGGGACGCGTGTCGTCCTCATTGTAGACAGTAGATGGCCTAAGAAATAGCAAAAAAGAATCAGTCATTAACAGTCAACGTAGGAATACACACGTGGCGTGGCAATACGCGGCTCGCCGCCTGCTGTTGATGGGGCGTGGTTGGGAGTGGCGTTGGCGGCCGTTGATGGAATGGGAAGTGGTTGAGGCCGGAGGAGGTGCGGTGCGGCGGTGTCGACATGGTGGGTGTTTTTGGTAGACCGTGGGTACCGAATCATTGGTTCAGGGTTCAGAACCAGAATATGCCATCCCTAAGTGTAGCTCACTGAAACGCCGCGGCCCTGACGGCTTGGCTTTGGCTTTTCAAGATGCAAGCCGGGCCAAAGCTGTCATGAAGACGACGTCTTGGCCTGGCTTGGCCCGGCCCGCGGCCTGAAGCCGGGCCAGGCAAAGCACTAGCTGCAAGCAGAACATGTGAAGACATGTCTTCACACGTTCTGCTTCCAGTCCGCTGCTAAAGGCGACTGACTCCCGGACATGCGACGAGGGCTGTTATAGGCCCGTGAAAACACGAGTTCAACGGCACGCGTCTCGCGTGGATCGGGTTTGTCTTCGAAGAGGGCCGCAACGATGACATCCTTTCCAGCGGGGTCATAGACAAGAAGGAGAGGCATCCCGCGGATGAGTCCGTAGTCGCGAAAGAATCGCGAGTTCCGCCATCGGAATGGCAGCAATCTAAGATGATGGTGAGATTAGGTCCATTCTTCTTGCTGATCTCGGAGAAAATTATATTGAGCTCTGTCGCTGATGTCGGGCACTAGGTTCGGTCCGCTGCGATCACATGGACACAGAGCTTCTGTACGCAGACGTCCAAGCTCTCTCGTAAGACGATCCATGACCTGAAAAAGTGAAGAGGTTGTCCTTGTATCGAACAAGAGGACGCAAGTGTCCATAGAGTGCGTTGACGATACTCTCTCGATTGGGTTGCCTGTCGGGGCTGCTCTCACTTGTAAGGAGAATATGGTCATCCGGTACGCACAAGTCACGGGTCAGGTAGCAGGCTATGAGTTGCGTATCTTTCACGCATCCCGAGAGCTCCCTCGCGGGATAGTGATCGTAGTTGTTGATACCAAGTTACCACTGCAACAACAACTACCGAGAAGTGTTGACCAAATATGGACTGCTTCTGCTCGGCATGTAAGCATCACAGAGTTATCAAAGCAGAAACATGCACATACTTCACTTGTAACTTGCGAGTCGAAGGGATGACTATAAGGCCAATCAAATGTAATTCCCAAAAAAAAAATGAGAGGCTTTATCGACGAGTTCATCAAGGCTTCTAGCCTTCTGGTAGCAGAGACTGTCTCCACTACCAGAAGGCTAGAAGCCTTGACGAACTCATTGATCACGCTTCTCATTTGGGAATTACATTTGGTTGGCATGGTCCAAGCATATCTAATAAGGGCTTTCCCCCCAACCTGGGATCTACTTCGAGTGCTCAGGCATGTTATTTCATGACAGCTCAGAGTGATCTTCTCTTGCCAATGTGCTTTGTGCCAGTGTTGTACAAGTCAGCGTGACCCAGGGTTAGAGTGATCACATCACAGGGGTCACGTCGACTGAACCCAACAAGTCAAGCTAGTCAAAGGTCAGGCAAGGGTCAGACTTTTTTGGAAATAGGGTCAGTCAAAATCACTTTGACGACGGGTCAGGGTCTGATCCCGTCTGAACTGGGTCATGACAACACTGCAACGTATTGACAACCTGCCTGAATAAAATGGTAGGCACACCGACGGTCCATTACGCAGGTGGAGAAATTGCCAGTGGACTGCGTGTCAATGATGATGCGTGAGCAACGTGCGGGCCAATCGCGCTGGCCTTTTATACCTGCAGCCACTGGTTTATCCAGGGTCAAGGGCAAGTCTATATAGGGTAGGCGCATGCACGAATCTGACAGGATCCAGAAACATCTGGATAGTTTCTCTGGACCAGTTACTGGTGTCATGCATGTCATGGCCCGGTTCGGCTCAGCTCAAACCGGTTGTGGCCATCCTGCATAAACCAAGCCAAGTCAACCTATTACAGCTGAACCCCGTACCCCTCAGTGGACGGCCCAAGCTATGGGTTGATTTTTGGGGTATAGTGCCCTGCTCAAGGGTGACATGCTGGTTCAGTGGTAGACCTACTAGTAGAGCCTGAGGGAGGCAGATGTTCGTTTAGGACGAGCTAGACCCGGCAAAGTTTCTCTGCGGTCGACCTTCTCGCCCACGGCGGGGCGTGACCGACAATACATCAAAGTTTTGTCCGTACTTTCCAGAAGAACGGAATTTGACGCACTGCACCCGCGCCGGCTCCACATGTACCCAATTTGTAGAAGTTCGGGACATTTAAAGGTAAGTACGTACGCGCGTAATTCGGGTTATAATTGCACTTCTTATCGGGTCATAAAAAATAACACACTACATTGCCGTTAGTCAAGCTTGAGTACTTGGTCAAGTGTCCAGGTGCAGTCCTGATTACGGAGGCAGGCAGGCAACATCATAACTTCCTCGCCAAGCTGAGTGGCTATGACCTTCCTAAAATTGCTCTTCTCGTTCGGGTCCTTGTACCGCCACACTGCTCACACGGGAGTCCTTATTGAGCTTCTTCCAACAGAAGTATTTTGGCGCTGTTGAAGGTCTGGCTTGGCCAATTGTAGCCGGCTCTGGGCAAACCTTTCAAGAATGGAATCCGAGGTCCGAGGACGGGGTCCCATTTAAAAAAAAAAGACCTGGATGGGAGGAGGCCCTCTTGGAACAATCATTTCTTCACACCGAGGACGGACTTGATGGGGGCCTGATCTACTGTCCAAGAGATAAAAGAGGATGTCATTGATGGAGACTTTTTAGGTTAGGTTAACAAATGACCCAAATCAACATGAACAATACTATTTCTCATGTGCTGAACGTCAGCGTAGCCTCACGGATTCTCAATTGCACGCCACGTTCAGCCGTCCACTCGAACCGCACGTGTTCGAGAGTCTCTTCGAGCGTCATCACAGCTAACAGCCACGAGAGGTGGTCAATAGACGTCGGGGGGGGGAAGGACACAATACCCGAGGGTAGACTCACCGGCATCGCCAACGTTGAAACTGAAGGACTTGAACGGTTCAGAACTCCCATGTCCTTGTCGAGGCGGAGCACCGGGATTAAAAAAGCTTGAAAAGCTGCTTCCGACCTTCCAGACAAGGACTGTCCCTTCTTCCAAGGAGACCGTCACCAGACGCCTGCCATCGGGAGAGAAACTGCACGCAGCAAGTGCTTGCTTGTGACACTCCAACACGTACAGTCGTGTAGCGGTTTTTAGATCATACATGACGATCGCACCCTCGTTCGTCCCCACAGCAAGGCGCTGGCTGGACATGTGGAAGTCAACTGTGGGAAAACTTCCCAGGAAGGCCTGTCAGTAGGTTCAACCTCCGGCGCGAAGGTGGACGCGCGTACGTTTTTACGACATGTCCGAGGATCTCTGTCGCCGTGTCTAGGACGGCATCGCGGTTTGAAGTGGAGTTGGGGTCCAAAGATTTTACTACCGCCTCCACGAGTTTGGGAAGATTTGGGTGGATGACAAGGGGTTTCTGAGAGACGATCAGCAATGGCGAACGGTACGTAAGATTCGGTCGCTACAAACTTTGCGAATGAGGAAGGCCACAACCTGCATCACGGACTTTCGGTGCTCTAGACTCTGCGAATGTAGTATATCGAGAGAAAGTGTTGTCATGAATATCATCGTGTTGCTGGACACAATGTGGAGGAGCGCTTGTCGAGCTTGCGGTCCGATATTTTGAACAGTTATGCCTTCTTTCTTTGTGTTTGTCGCAAGACCAAAAAGACACCGTAACATCTCCATAGCGTCGATGTAGTGCTGCCAAACATCAAACCCGCGAGAACACAGGTCGATCGCCAGTGCTTTGCAGGTCACATCACTCTCGTGAAGGCACATCATCACAGACTTCGATATTATATTCAGGGCGCTTCGATGGTGAACGTTCTATCAGAGCGTCCTCACCATTGGAGGAGAAGAATACGGCACCTCGTAGAAAGTAAGCCATGTTGGCCAGCGGCAATAAAGCCGCAGAGAAGCAAAGCCTTTGCGGCGACGGGGGACTTTCTTTCGGAGTCCGGGAGTAAGAATGGTACTATATATGGTTGTGGGAAATCAGCTGTCAAAACCGGGCGCGATGGAGCGCCAGGGCCTTACGAGAATGCTGCCATCGTCCAACCAATGAAACCGTCTCCTCATCCGTCAGGACAGCAACTCCAGCGTCAAAAAGCATTCTTGCTGCTAGCCGCAGCTCATCTGAGGACGACATGAACAAGGGTAAGTTACTCTCGAGGAAAACCAACATAATACGCCATACTCGAGACATCGAACCACCACTTGGCAAGAAAAGACAGACTAGGGGGCATATACGCTCTGCCCACTAAGTGGAGAAGGGATGTCGCATAGAATGCAATGACTGTGTTGACGGATTCTGCAGGGCCTGACGGGGAAATCAGCGACGGGGACTTATTTACCGCGTGGGACCTACTCTCGAAGTGTGTTAAAGCACGCAAACAAGCAATCAGGGCCAGCGCCCTGGAAGCCGACACTTCTCCTGAAACGCACCAGGGACTCTGTGGGTTCTCCGATACAATCAGGGTGGTGGTATTGTTTCTAAGCCCCGGAGGTTAAAGTGGGTGCGAGGGTTTCAAGAGGGTGTGAGTGCAAACCTATGGATCCCAACAGACGCCTGTGTTACCGGAAGGTCCAGTTGGTCTCTGCATATGGCGTCTATGTCGGGATTGAGCCCCGGTGTGAGAAGAACCTGCAGAAGAGAGCGTAAAACGGCAGCAGTCCGTTCACGAGCTTTTGTCTCATCTGCGACCGTGGATTTTGAGATGGATATTGCGCGTGTCAGGAACGATTGTAGATCCACCAATATTGTGGAGGCTGTCGTTTGTACTGCATCAGCACGACTCCCCAAATGCAAGACAAGAGGGTGAACCATACATGAATCAGGAGAAAATACCGAGAGTGTGGTTGGTGTCGTTTTCGCCGAAGGTGAATCCTGAAGTGACCTACTCGAGGAAGTGAGCTCGAGTAGGAATGTAGCTTACGCTCTGACTGACAGTTCTGTCCAGCTTCCCTGGCCCAGCAGCTCTTTCGCCTTCTCGGTGTTTGTTGACCGCCAGAACTCCAGAGTTTTGACATCCCATAACCGCGCCCGATCGTCTGCATACAAAAGTAGAAGACTGTCCCCACCAATACAGACCTTAGTTAGTGGCGTCGGAGCACCAGGAACCATGTATAAGCTGACGGCGTTAAATGTAGTGATTCTGGTATGATGGCCGGAGACGCCTCACAGTTGGTAATCGTCTAAAGCAATGACCGCAATCGTACCATCTCCAGATACGCAAAGCAAGCATCCCTTCAGCGGACCGCCTTTATCGTACCGCAGATGCAGGACACGTTGGAGTGGCGAGATGAACAGAATCCACCTCGCCAATGTCTTCATAAGTCTGGAATGGTAACCATCAGGCAGCGGTCGAAGTCCTCTTATTACTGGTCTCACTCTAACGACCATATCGCGACAGAGCCGTCATCGCCACCACCGACGATGAGCCTTTCTCCAGTTCGGTCATTTTGAGTGATGTGTAAAGCCGTAATGGAACCATTCAACGGGATATCCGAAACGTCTCCCAGCGCCAAATTTGACTTTAGCTGAACCAGATTGGCGAAGGAAGACCTGCCAATCGTCCCGTCGCCTAAAGAATGGTCATCGGCAAGATGCGCGCGTAGAGGGATATCAGACATAACATACTAAACCCCAGGATAACATCCGTGAGCTCCAGTGGGAGCATGCACGTGATGCGTTTGTCATCATCATCAGTGGGCCCTTTTCCTTTGCTGTATGATTTCCACAGCGTCCTTTGTGTCCATTCTCCCCGATTCTCCGTAGAAGAAAAAGAAGTGTGTAGCCCAATTTGGCGCCGTCCCCCCCTGCTGATTCCCGTAGACAGCACTGTGGTAGGGGATAAAGGACGGAGTGCCTGAGCAGCATTCATCGCCGCGGTGCTAATGACGTGCGAACTAACGAGGACTATTCAGCGGATTTACGGATGAAGGGAAACCAGGATCCTCACTGTAAAACCCCAAGACTTCGCTTGTCCGATCCTCGGTCGTTGTTCGGATCCACTAATCTCAATCTACATACCTGCATTTGGTCCTGATTGACGGTGTAAATGGGCAAAGCCAGCTCAGAGGCATACGTAAGCTCACGGTGTACGTAGCACCATAAATATCCCAACCAAACCATGTGATGTCCTTGAGCTTCCCGTGAGTTGTCCCCAATTGATTGAAGATGAGCCGTTGTGAGTCATGCTCGAAACCCTGTAAGACTCTTTTTGAGGACGCTGTTACGATATCTTGTTATCGCTCACGTAAAGTTCGGACTCGGACCAGACGACCCCCCTAATCCGTTCCCTTGTGAAACAGACTTGTATGCCTTGCAAGCCTTGATTGAGTTTCAGCTCGCCTATGTCAAGCAGGTCCTCTAGTAAGATTCTACAGCTTTTCCTGCCATCATCTGGGTTCGCAGTATGGTCTTGAGAATGTACAGTTGCTTTGAACGGATTTAGTGAGGCCAGTGCCATGTTGCCACGATCGCTCGGAGATTCTGATTGCATCTGAATGACAGCCGGAACAAGCACTACACGCTGTACGATGAGGTGATTTGACGTATTCAGTTGGAAGAGCCTCAGCGCATCTGGCCTGTCTTTGGTTTTTCCCCTTGTTATGATCGTCTCTATCACTCACCGTCCCCATCAGCGCAGAAGCCAATCCCTGCGCTGGGCCCGTCAACTAGCCATTCGGCAACTTTATCGAGGCTCAGCTCTTCATCTCCGCGGTCAATATCGTCCCGCAATTCGAAAATGGCTACACGAGATTTTTGATGTTCGTAGATCTCTTCACCATCTGCAGACAGCGGCGCATTGAATCCCCCGCTGGTGGTCGCGGAGGTAAGAATAACAATCGACTTGAAGACGCATGAGTAGCAGACAGATGATACCCGTAGTAACATCCATACCTCTCCGCTTTCATGAACGAACAGTCTTTTCCAGGTCCAAACTGCCTCCGAGGGCTTTACCTCTGTGGCATTCACTGGGGGGACCGCGCAGCTTTGGGGGGCCCGCAAAGACAGAACACACGATCCATCTTTGACAGAGTATATGGAGAGATCACTAAACGGTAATGAAAGTTTAATGAAGAAAAGTCATGGTGACATCATACCCTTGAGACTGTAGGCATACAACATGACGACCATTTACGAGGACGTGGAGACCAACAACTGCATTACCTGAGCCAGAGCGCGCGGGAATGATGTGAGATTCCAGAGAGAGGTGATATGAGGGTCTGAACGGTGATGGAAGGGCACTGGGCGAAGCAGGGGAAGGCAAGGACGTGATAGAAAGTGCTGGTGATTGTGTGGCACTTAGCAGCGATTTGACTCTGCTCCGCCGAACGGACCCAGAGGGCGATGATCGACCTTTGTAGAGTCCAGGTTGCCTCTCAGTAGATGCAGCACGTTCATATGACAGGGGAGCTCTTTCCGTGGAGACAGAGTCTCTGACGCCTCCCTTCAGGAACTCCTTCAACTTTTCCGGTTCCTCCTCATAGTCCACAAAGTTTTTTGCGGCCTGAGCTTGCTCACCGGAGATGCCAGAGACAACGCGTGCACGAGAAGTGAAGGAGAAAGGGGCGAGTGAAGTGGTCGGAGTTCTTGGGCGCGAGCGAGAACGATTGGAAAGAGATACAGGTGTCGGGCTAGGGGACCTGGACAACAGGGGTTTCTCGACGTTGACTAGGGCGGGGGTATGATGGTGGCTTTGGCGTAGGAGATAGAGAGTGCCGTCCTTACAGCCGAGTACGACGGCTTCTAGAGCGTCAGAAGAACTAAATTGTTGAGCAGGGGGAGACGCCAAGCCAGGTCTTATCCAATACGCGAGACACGAAACATCCGCGATAGAGGAAGCCTCTTCTACCAGGACTTGAGCACAGGGTGATACATGGGGGTGGCCTTCTAGCCCCGAATCACTTGTAGCAAGGGTGAACGGAAGAACGAGAGGTACAGAATTCATAGATCGCGGGCATGTATTGGACGGACCAGGGGGCTTGTCACGGTGGATGATTCAGGCTGCCCAGCCTGATTGGCACTCGCAACGACGGTGTTTCGACCCGGGATCGTGTGAAAATGGTCAAACCAAGACTAAGACTGCCAAAAGTACAACCGCTGGATAGAAACTGCCACCGAACGGTCGAGTACGTTAGGACGGAGCTTCAATTTACTCCGGATCCGGATCGCGGGTCACACATTATAATTTGAAATTGTGTCAGCTGTTCACACTGCCAATTTGCAGGATATCTGTCTTCCGTTCAGAATTGTCGTGTTTCATGTTCTGAAAGGCCGCTCTCTGGTCCGAACTACAGTACGGCGTATCCAAACACATGGCAGATGCGAAGGATCTTGCATCGGGCTCGGCTCATGATCAGTTTGACGCTCTCATCGACCTATTAGCCACTGATGATGCCGGCGATGACTCTAATTTTCACATAGTTCCAGAAGGGACACCATCGACCGGGCTTCGAGATGCCAGTGGAAAGCTAGACTACGCCAAAATCCGATCATTATTTTCACAGAGACAAGGTAAAAATGACGTCAATGTCGATCCCATCCCGTCTAGTGACCCTGCACCTGGTCACGAGCCCGATTCTACGATAAAGCTGCCCCAAGTGAGTTACGAGTCTTATGGTTATAGCGCAGACACCTTTTCTTACGAGCCTTCTTAGATTATGGTGGAAGAACCGACGGCTCTGACAGAAGCCTCCGTTCTCGCGAAGGTCCCGGTGGAACAAAGGGTAGTCGAGTCGAGTAAACTTGAAACGGTTTGTTCATTGATTCCGTCACGGAACGACCCTGGTGCCTAACAAAGATTTGCAAGGACGGAAACGTTCATCTTGCTGAATCTGTCCTCTCTCCCGAGGTTGATCCCAGCTTGCAAGTTCGTTTGCCATTTCTCATCATGGATAAATCCAGATTTCCAAGGATTCTATAACACAAGATCTAGAAGATGCCCTTTCCAAGGCCAATGAAGAGGTGGAAGAACTCCGCCGCCAAGTTCTCCAGCTTGAGACCCAGGCAACGAGGCTATTCCAATCAAATTCTACACAAGGGAAAGGCAAGCACTTCTATCATCCGAGCATACCGCATCTATTGACCTGGTGGATTAAGAGGAATGCGACCAGGGTGATGCTCGCGGGTACCACGCCTCCGCGGCAAGGCCTGTAACTCCGACCCTGAGTAACGTACGAGTTGTGTTTTCACTCGGAGTATTTACTGAGATTGATTCAATCACGAAATAGGCGTTTAATACCGAGCCAATCGCGCCTACTGTGCCTTCTGATGTGAATGGATCTAACGCCGAACGTGCCATACAATTCCTAATTCAGACCGATGAATTAGTTTGGCGGCGGTCTCGTTACCCCAATGGCCCCGCAGCGCCGGTATTCTCACAAAGCAACATCGACGCTATCTATCAACGCCTTGCCCTATGGGAAAGCATAATCAGGGCGCCAGGCCCAGGATGAGATGATAAGAACCGTCCGTCGGCATGTATTCATGTGCAATAAAACCTTTTCAGCTGTGAGGAAGGCTTTCCTGCCGACTTCTGGTTTCAACTCCTTGTCGAGAGCTTGCAGTATAACTCCCCAAAGCACTGATACCTCGCGTCTCTGGTGTATTGGGGTGAAATACCCAAATTTGGCCTGATAATCTTTTCATTTTTCGCCCTGAACAGCTTGCCTGGATCTACTTGCCCAGACGGGCAGGTAGTTGCGGTTCCAGCACTACGGTAAGGCACTAATGAAAGTGGCTGTGTCGCTCAGAACTCATCTCCTTTGCGGATCATAGACACGAGCCGAATCTTCGAATGGGTATATATGCGAGCTCCTGTGGCCCTACTACTCCGCTCCTTTGTCATTGTACCCCTTGAACAAGATCGTGGCACCTTCCCCCGCTTATGAACAACCCCACAATTCTTCGTCATCTGAGCCCAGATATCTCCCAGTTGCTGCATTACTTGCGAGACCTCGCGTTTGAGGAGGACAGCGAGCTCATCTTTCACTTAAGTAGGTGCAAATATCTGAATATCATAAACTGAGAAAAACCCCTCTAGGCCTTTTGAGCATCCTTGCGACAGTGATATGGATCATGAATAGCAGGCGTAGTTGGCAGGAGGTTTTCATGATGCTTGGCGGCCCGTTGTCAGTGCTGGTTGAAGGTGGGTAAAGGATTGATTGTGTTTGTGTACCTACCCATCTCATGCAAGAACGCTGAAGGACTCTTACCCAACTATTCTTAATGTGCAATAGCCCATCCCGCAATTGTATATATGATACACGGAACTAAAATGCACCGCCCACCGTGTAGGCACAGTACAATGGCGGTCAGTTCGGCAGCGTTGATGGACCGATGAGCCAACATCCAAGTACTAGTAATGGTTGGCTTGAGAGAAAATTGTATGGTGTATGCCGCAACAGGTTAAGTACGTTAAGTGTTGAGAACGTTGAGAACTCCCCTTCCCAGGCGACGTAATTATTCCCAAGTGATGATCGATGATTTGCAAAAGATCCGGCTAAGACTAAATTACCATGCTTGGTCATCCGGTCATCATTTGACGCTTACCTTTTGACGAAACCCCTACAGTAACTTACTGTACATGGCCTTAAACCTCGACTCTGGACGCTATACAGACGTAGTTGAGCTCTGTTCGACCATTGACTCATGTTGGTCACGTCAGGCTTTATTCCTTGATTAATTCTTCTTTTTTGTTCTCTTCCCTCCTTTCATCTGTCTCGGTTCACTCCATCAGCCAGCAGCCAACCACACCGCCCTCCGCAGTCCTTGCCTTATGTTACCGGATTCCCAGTACAGTACAAGGTCCCGGAATTGCGTGATGTCGGTTTGCCCCGTATTGGAGGTGGCTGGGTGATGCCGCAGTTTCAGACACAAGAATTCGCGAGGCCTTGCACGAACGACGCAGATCTGCGCATGACATACTGCGCCTTTGTAGTCTGTGCGCTTCTCGATGATTGGTCCTATATCGACCTCCCACTCGCGCTCTCGTACATCCAACGCTGTCTGGTGCGTGTTGTCTTATTTTACTTGTGCCCTACCTTTGACCAACGTGCTGATTTCCGAGCGGTTTTTTTTAAATTTAACTTTTTCCTGGACGTATGAAGGCGGATATGGCCAGACGCCGCTCGGCGAGTCGCTTGGCGGACCGAACTACTGCGCACTTGCGGCTATGCATATCGTGCCTGCAGAACACCCATGTGTGTCGCGAGCACGATTACAACCCGCCGAGTGGCGCGCGACAGTACGGTGGCTGTTGCACACGCAGGCACAACAACAAGCGGACGCGGAATTAGGCGGCGGCTTTGCAGGGCGGACAAATAAGTTGGCAGATGCGTGCTATGGGTTCTGGTGCGGTGCCGCACTCGCTGTACCCTATCCCTCTCCCATTCCCTTCCGTCTTATACGATATGCCTCACACCACACATCTCGTTGGCCCCCCGCCTCTCCCCCTTCCCCCACTCCCTACACCTTCATTGGCTAGATCAGATCCTCGGCGCGGACCATTTGCTCGATGCACGCGCTCTCGGTGCGTTTCTGGCAAGATGCCAATACAAGTTTGGTGGGATCAGCAAAGCCCTGGGCGAACATCCCGGTAAGTAGCCAAACGCCAAACAGCCAGCCAGCCAGCACCCTCCTCGCCATAAAATATTAATGCTGCTATACGTGTGCAGATCCATATCACACATATTTATCGATCGCGGCGGCGGCAATCGTCTCGCCGGATCCGGCATGGAAGCTGCAGTCCCTTGACCCACTCATTAATGCGACACACAAAACTGCGAGGTGGGCAAAGACTCACATGTCTGTTGCCCGCCCTGAGCAGAAGGGCTGGTGTTTCGTTGCTCGAAGGAGTGTAAGATTTGGGGAAATGGGAAAGTGTGGTGATGGTGGTGTGTGTGCGTGTAGACGACTTGGCCCTGCTGTATTTACAGAATGGATATGCCGACAATGATGTCATTTTTGTATCCCAAATTCAGAATTTATATAAAGGGGTCATCCACTTCCAAAAATAAAAATAAATAAATAAATAAAAAACATGACATCAAGTATCAGCGCCACTAGCAGTTCGGACGGTCACAGCCCCCATCCCTACAACAAAACAAACCTTTGTAGTCTGGGCACCTGACAACACAGACCCAGACTCAGACCCACATTCACGCCGACTCGCCGTGCGCGCAGCGCACTCTGAACGCATCAGACGTCTCGCCGATGAGGGCTTTATAAGTTGAGCACACCCCTCGCCTCCACACAAACTTTGGTATGCTGTTGTTGTTGTTGATGGTTATGAATAGTGACCGCAGGTCCATTGGCTGATCCGGCCACTTTGGACAAGTTTAATGGGAGCTTGCTCATCGTTGAGGCGGAGAGCGCCGAGGCTGTGCGCACCGTACTGGAGCAAGACATCTATTGGACTACGAGCGTCGTACGTCTCCTCTCTCCCCTTCTTCCGGTCTCTCAGGCTTCTTCGAATGTTCTGATTTGTTTTGGACTGGTCGCCTGATCTGGGGGGATTTTTTGTGGGGTGGCGATTTAATGGGATAAGGAGAAACTTGATATACGCGCGATCTTCCTTGTCATCAACGCGCGCTAGGGAGACTTGGCGTGCTGTCGAGAAGCAGATTGTTTGGAATTGAATTTTTGTGTGAGTGCTTCGAGTGGGTCATCAGATACAACATATCATATATAAATCGTAGTGCGAGGGACGGACGAAGGATAAAGCTTGTGTTATGCTACGTGGGGCATCCTCCGTTTATGGGGTCCGGCGCATACTAGTACCATGCTTACACAAATTTATCCAAAATACCACGACAGGAAAAGAGGCCGGTGGATAAAAAAATGGGATGACGATGCAAAATCACCACAAAGTTGAGTCCTCGTTCTCCCCGTGCTCGGCCCTTGGCGACCGAGGTCGTGGTGCAAACAGACTTCAGGTCTGTTTGCACCACGACCAAAATTGGATCAGTGGAAGGACATTAACATAAAGAACGGCAGGTTACCCGTAGGGTCTGCATATGTGTCTGTGCCCTACCCTACATCCCTACATTGCCCATTGACTGCTCCTAGAAAAAACCAGCGCCAGTGCCAGTGCCAGTGCCAGTGTGCCGGAGATATAAAAGCCCTGCGGCCCAGGACGTCTCTCAAGCATCATCGTTAACACGCAGTCCAATTTCTCTGTCAGCGCAACGCAATGGACCGCCATCGGCATCGGTGCGCGGACCATTTTATTAAGGCAGGTTGTCAATACACTGTAGCTGATTTTTTCGGTCAGACCATTCATTCCTGAGGGTGATGAAGATGCTAGCTTGGACCATCATCCAAACATACCTAAGCAGGACTCTACCCCCAACCTGGGATCTTCGAGTGCTCAGGCATGTTATTTCATGACAGTTTAGAACGACAATTTTCTCTGACCGAAGTGCATTGGGCAGATATTGCACTACTGGAACGGCTGGAGGAATCTCAAGCAACATCCCAAGATCACAGCGGAATGGGAAAACATGAAACATATTTGGGCCCCCATTGAGGCCTTAGAGAACGCTATGAGACCTTTTGAGAAGTGGGAGCGAGATTTATGGAGCGACTACGTGCGCTGTCACTGGCAGCCTGAGAATGGAGATGTCGAGAATGAGTTGGACTCGGATGAGCTAAGCAAGGCGATCCAGGGACAGGTTGCCGCTGGTAAAGGAGACACGTTCTCAGGTGCATCATTTTCCCTGGACGTATTCTTGTCTTGTCTACTGATAACGATAAACAATACAGCACGAATCGAGGAATTTGAACAGACTATTCCATCACGTGATTTTGTTCATTTCTCTAACGTTATGAAGGTGCTTATCATTTGCCGCAGATTGGAAGGTCAACGAACCAGGAATACAGCCACTTGGTCAAAAAGTTGTGGATTATCTGCACATACTTGAACGTTTGCGCCACCAGAAGGCTAGAAGCCTTGATAATCTCGTCTATGAAGCTTCACGTCGGGGAGTTGATTTTTATCGGCCTTATATACAACATTTAGATCCGCAAGCTATAAGTGGAGTATGCGCGTGTTTCTGCTTTGATAACTCCGTGATGCTTACATGCCGAGCAGAAGCAGTCCACATCCGGTCAACACTTCTGGGCAGTTGTTGTTGGTATCAACATGTACGATCATTCTCCCGAGTTGCAGCTCTCGGGATGCGTGAAAGATACACAACTCATAGTCGGCTACCTGACCCGTGTCTTGGGCGTACCGGAAAACAATATTCTCCTTCTTACAAGTGAGAGCAGCCCCGACAAGCGACCTAATCGAGAGAATATCGTTAACGCACTCTATGGACATTTGCGGGACAATCCCCTTATTCAATACAACGACAACCTCCTCTTCACTTTTTCAGGTCACGGATCGTCGTACGAGAGAGAGCTTGGACATCTGCGTACAGAAGCTCTGTGTCCATGTGATCGCGGCGGTCCAGACGGTCCAGACCTAGTGCCCGACATCAGCGACAGAGAGCTGAATGGAATTTTCTCCGAGATCAGCAAGAAGAATGGACCTAATCTCACCATCATCTTCGATTGCTGCTATTCCGGTGGCGGAACTCGCGTTATTCCTGATAGCAGAAGTAACGACAACGGACTCATCCGCCGGATGCCTCCCCTTCTTGTCCGTGACCCTGCTGGAGAGGATGACATCATTATGGCCATCACCGCAAGCGAACCCAATCCTAGCGAGACGCATGCCGTTCAACGCATGTTTTCATCGGCCCATAACAACCCTCGTCGCATGTCCGGGAGTCAGTCGCCTTTTGCGGCGGACTGGAAGCCCGACATGTCTTCACATGTTCTGCTTGCAGCGTGTCTACCATCTGAAACGGCGAAGGAGTCAGCAATCCAGCATGCCGGCGCGTTCACATCCGCGCTGATTTCTGCGTTGACTTCGCCGCGCGGGAGGGACCCCGCTATGACATATGCGACGTTAATTCGGGAGGTTATTCAGCGTCCGCTCATGCAGACGCCCGTCGTGGCGGGGACACGCAAGAACTCTCGGCTTTGGTTCCACGAAAGCAACATATAGGAGCCATTGCGCAGAAAGCGGCAGGTTGGAGGAGGAGGACTCTAGTTGTATTTGGGCTTCAGGTAGAACAAGTGTATGATAGATGCGGACGGCAGACGGAAATTATTGTCATTTGCGGGACCAAAGGCGCAACGCGGATTTTCAAAAAAAATCGCGCGTTTTGGCGTGCGACTCCGGATCCGGTCATACATTATAATTTGAAATTGCAGTGTGTCAGCTGTTCACACTGCCAATTTGCAGTACTGTATATCTGTCTTCCGTTCAGAATTATCGTGTTTCATGTTCTGAAAGGCCGCTCTCTGGTCCGAACTACAGTACTGCGTATCTAAACACATGGCAGATGCGAAGGATCTTGCATCGGGCTCGGTTCATGATCAGTTTGATGCTCTCATCGACCTATTAGCCACTGATGATGCCGGCGATGACTCTAATTTTCACATCGTTCCAGAAGGGACACCATCGACCGGGCTCCGAGACGCCAGTGGAAAGCTAGACTACGCCAAAATCCGATCATTATTTTCACAGAGACAAGGTAAAAATGACGTCAATGTCGATCCCATCCCGTCTAGTGACCCTGCACCGGGTCACGAGCCCGATTCTACGATAAAGCTGCCCCAAGTGAGTTACGAGTCTTATGGTGATAGCGCAGACGCCTTTTCTTACGAGCCTTCTTAGATTGTGGTAGAAGAACCGACGGCTTTGACAGAAGGCTCCGTTCTCGCGACGGTCCCGGTGGAACAAAGGGTAGTCGAGTCGAGTAAACTTGAAACGGTTTGTTCATTGATTCCGTCACGGGACGACCCTGGTGCCTAACAAAGATTTGCAAGGACGGAAACGTTCATCTTGCTGAATCTGTCCTCTCTCCCGAGGTTGATCCCCGCTTGCAAGTTCGTTTGCCATTTCTCACCATGGATAAATCCAGATTTCCAAGGATTCTATAACACAAGATCTAGAAGATGCCCTTTCCAAGGCCAATGAAGAGGTGGCAGAACTCCGCCGCCAAGTTCTCCAGCTTGAGACCCAGGCAACGAGGCTATTCCAATCAAATTCTACACAAGGGAAAGGCAAGGACTTCTATTATCCTAGCATACCACGTCTATTGACCTGGTGGATTAAGAGGAATGCGACCAGGGTGATGCTCGCGGGTACCACGCCTCCGCGGCAAGGCCTGTAACTCCGACCCTGAGTAACGTACGAGATGTGTTTTCACTCGGGAGTATTGACTGAGATTGATTCAATCACGAAATAGGCGTTTAATACCGAGCCAATCGTGCCTACTGTGCCTTCTGATGTGAATGGATCTAACGCCGAACGTGCCATACAATTCCTAATTCAGACCGATGAATTAGTTTGGCGGCGGTCTCGTTACCCTAATGGCCCCGCAGCGCCGGTATTTTCACAAAGCAACATCGACGCTATCTATCAACGCCTTGCCCTATGGGAAAACATAATCAGGGCGCCAGGCCCAGGATAGCTGACATGAGATGATAAGAATCGTCCGTCGGCATGTATTCATGTGCAATATAAAACCTTTTCAGGTGTAAGGAAGGCATTTCTGCCGACTTCTGGTTTCAACTCCTTGTCGAGAGCTTGCGATTCAACCCCCCAAAGCACTGATACATCAGGTTTCTGCTGTATTGGGGTGACATACCCAAATTTGGCCTGATCACGTTTTCGTTGTTCACCCTGAACAGCTTGCCTGGATCTACTTGCCCAGACGGGCAGGTAGTTGCGGTTCCAGCACTACGGTAAGGCACTAATGAAAGTGGCTGTGTCGCTCAGAACTCATCTCCTTTGCGGATCATAGACACGAGCCGAATCTTCGAATGGGTATATATGCGAGCTCCTGTGGCCCTACTACTCCGCTCCTTTGTCATTGTACCCCTTGGACAAGATCGTGGCACCTTCCCCCGCTTATGAACAACCCCACAATCCTTCGTCATCTGAGCCCAGATATCTCCCAGTCGCTGCATTACTTGCGAGACCTCGCGTTCGAGGAGGACAGCGAGCTCATCTTTCACCTAAGTAGGTACAAATATCTGAATCTCGAAAACTGAGAAAAACCCCTCTAGGTCTTCTGAGCATCCTTGCGACAGTCATATGGGTCATGAGTAGTAGGCGCAGTTGGCAGGAGGTTTTCATGATGCTTGGCGGCCCGTTGTCGGTGCTGGGTGAAGGTGGGTAAGGGATTCATTGTGTTTGTGTACCTACCCATCTCATCCAAGAACGCTGAAGGTCTCTTACCCAACTATTCTTAATGTGTAATAGCCCATCCCGCAATTGTATATATGATACACGGAACTAAAATGCACCGCCCACTGTCTAGGGCACCGTACCTGTTTCGTAGAGGTTCAGTACAATGGCGGTCAGTTTTGGCAGCATTGATCGATCGATGAACCAACACCCAAATACTAGTAACAATCGGTTTGAGAGAAAAGTGAACGGTGTACGCCGCAACAGGTTAAGAACGTTAAGGATTGAGATCTTTGAGATCTTTTAGAAATCCCCTTCCCAGGCCACGGCAAATATTCCCAAGGATGATCGATGATTTGCAAAAGATCCGGCTAAGACTAAATTACCATGCTTAGTCATCATTTGACGCGACCTTCAACAGCTTCAACCCTTACGTTACATGGCCTTACACCTCGACTCTGGACACTATACAGACGTAGTTGAGCTCTGTTTGACCATTAGACTCATGTTGGTCACGTCAGGTCACTTTACTCCTTAATTCATTCTTCTTTTTTGTTCTCTCCCCTCCTTTCATCTGTCTCGGTTCACTCCATCAGCCAGCCAGCCAACCACACACACACACCGCCCTCCGCAGTCCTTGCCTTACGTTACTGGATTCCCAGTACAAAGGTCCCGGAATTTCATATGTGGGTTTACCCCGAATTGGAGGTGGCTGGGTGATGCCGTAGTTTCAACACAAGAATTCGCGAGAGCATATATTGAGGCTACCAACCGATCGTTGATGTTTCCCTCTCACTGATGCCCCCGACGCCCATACACCTACCCAGACAAGAGCACATCCCACCACCTTTTCCCTCATCCTATCCCGACAAGCCCGGGTTCTGTGGGCTAACGGGGGGTGAATGGCATATGGTGATAATATTTCTCCTTCTTTGTAAGTGTGGATCCAAATTCCAATTCTTCCGCCGGAGTTTCACCAGTGTTGCTTATGCATTCCATACCACAGTGCTCTTCGCCTTCCTTGTCGCACTCGTCGCCGCTGGTGTTCTATCCGAGAACGTTTTTGAATTATGGCTCCGGGTCCAAGGGCGGACTGAATCCACCAGAATGAGTACGTTCGTCCCTTGCCGTTATTTTTTTCAGTGCACAAATGTGTTTGTGAAGCGTTGCACGAGGAATTGTTCAAGCATGCGCTCTCGGAAGCCGACATTCGCAACCCTTTCATCACACCAGGCTCCAGCGTCTCCCGACGAAGCCACCCCATTATTAATTTTATCCTTTCCACCATCTTCCGCTCAGTACGCCGCTGAGGTTCACCTTAATGTTTTCGTTCCCTTTCATTTATCACGACCGATTGATGATTTAATGTTTACGTGTTGCGTATATATTGTATAGCCAGACACCGACTCTAGAGGTGTTGTTCCATCCCTATCTCCTTTAGAAACAATAATCACCACTAGTATTGGCGGCGCGGGCGATTATCGGAATAAATCCCTTGGATTGTTGACAGTTCTCAATGATTGACCTTGGCTGTGTGGGAATTCCTGTAACTTACAAGTTCCCAAGCACCGCAACGACAAACGCCCGCCTGTTCTTAAGCGCGGGTACACTGCACCCGCCACCAAGCCACGCCGGAATTCGTACCGGCCCGAGTGGGTAGCCTAGCTCTCAATGTCGTGCATTTGGAGTAAAAACCTCCGAGGTTCGTTTCCTTTCGACGATCAGAAGATTACGGCGCAAGACTTGCAGTGCCAACCGTTGAGGGATCCGGTCTTTCCTGGGCCTGGGACCTTTCTGATTGTTTATGGCACCGATTCTCATCCACGCTGTCAAAAAAAAACAAAACCCTACTCTTGCACCGGCTTTGTCATTTCCCCGCCACCTTCGCAGCGCTTTGTGGTAACTGTCAACTTACAATAAGCGTGTTCATACATCCATCACTGATCGATCTTTGCTTATACTTGTGCGAATTCATAATGCGACCAGAGCATACTCCCTCTGTGGGAGGGGATTGAATCAGATTATTTCCTTTTGTAACGCTATATGTTCACACGCATCGGAGTTGTTCCAACATCCCACCTGATTCATTAGCGTATCTTGATCGTACGTCTGCCTTTTCCATTATCGCTTCCCTCTGTCCCCAGATCTCTTCCAGACTCTTGTACCCACTGAGGCCCAGCGTGATCTCTGTGTCCGCAAGCAGTCCTCGGAGCACTTTCTTGACACCCTCTTCACCGCCCAGTGCGAGCCCGTATATGAACGGTCGACCGACTAGCACCAGAGCATCCCGTCAGAAAAGTAAGCTCGCTTCCAACCTCCCTCTTCTTTTCACTGATAAACGAACGCGTAACTCAACGAGTACACCCCTGGGCGCCCATCGCGACGGCCTCGAAAACATCACTTCCCTGGCGGATTCCCGAATCGAATAGAACTGTGAACTTGCCTTGCCGCTGCGCGAAATGCACCCCTCGACGATCTCGTGATCTTTTCAAGGATCAGTGAATGACCCAATCGCACCATCCACCTGTCGCCCACCTGCCCAAAACGAGACATGGCCAGTGCGGCCGCGCATCCCAGCTGCAGGGTAGGGAGGGGAGTGTAGGTATCTTCGATCGTCTGAACGCTCTTAAGAACGATGGGGCCCTCCCAGTTATCGCGCAAGAACTGGAAGTCCTTCCACAAGCGGAACAAACTGCTGTTAGCTTCGCGAAGCTAATCCACTCCCAGTCGGAAGGTCGTCCGCGTCTCCGGGTCACCGCCAGCGAGACGAGCCCGGAACCCATCCATATCCAGCGGGAATGTAGGACGCTCATCCACACACGGCGCCATGCCCAACTTTTTCACGAAGACGGGATCCGAAGTGCCGACTTGCGCACCTACAACCAGCGAAGAAAGGCAAATAAGCGGTATCGAGGTCATGCGGCCGCCATCCGAGCAAGGAGGTTTTCAGGGAGAGTAAGAGCGTGGAGCCCACCAATACAACTGGTACCAGTGGTGCCCGTCACCATTGACCTTGGCCACGACTTCGATGGAACGTGTACTGGCCGTTGGCATGACGAAAGACACACCGAGACTAGCAGCTGCGCTCGCAGTCGCAAGCCCGCCATCCTAGTGCAGGATGCCTTGCGCTCCAACAGGAGCTATTATTACCGGTGAGCGCAGCTTGACAGGGTCGTCTGAAATAGCGCGGTTAGTTCTGGGTGTCGATAAGAGGAGTGCTACATATATCAAGATTACGATGATAGCATTGCGAAGCATACGGGGCATGATATGCCACTGTTCTATCGCCTCGCGATTGTTGCGATATGTGCTGCCCGTCCCGGCGGTGCCAAAAGTGTACATGTAGGTAGCTAATGTTGTCCTCGATTAGCGACCCGGAGCTGTACTGTAGGAGGTCTGGATGCATACGATGAAAACCCTTCGTCGCCTCGCGTGCCTTCTCTTCAACAATGCGATAGTCGTACGAACCAGTGATTGGAGTTTGATCAAGCGTGTAGATTTGAGCAAGATACTGCGTTCATGTCGTGTGAGATTACGATATTGCCAGTCATACGACTCATACCAGTAGGCAGAATGCGCTGTACGCGCTCCAACGGATGATCAAGTTAAGAAAAGAGCCAGAGAAGGGCAAGCACGAGAGGCGAAAGAAACCTAGCAAACGGCACGCAGAACGGAAATGGGATGCTTTAAGGCTAGCTCGGCAGCCTGTGCTTTCTTTCCCGCAGGAGGTGTAAGCAATGACGGCAGGAGAGACTATACGAACGAGACGCAAGGCATGAGGCACAAGGCGCAAAAGGGTCGTGGGCCAGTGATGCGTTGACATTGACATCCTATGGTCACTCATGCACGTCAATGGGCCTAACATACAGTAAAGTACATCATGTAATCTCTTTGCCAAAAGCCGGGGCTTGGGCCAAAGCTTCGGCTCAGCCCAGATATTAAACCAGCCCCGGGCCCCCCCGGCCAAGCCAAAAGCCGGGGCATTTGGGCCAAGCCGGGCCGGACAAATCACTAGGGGGGGACAGTAAAAAGACTGTATATGTGGATTTTGGAGACCAATGAAGGATGGGATGTGGGTTTTTTTTATTGCCAAGGAGACGGAGTGAATAGGGCGGAGGTATCTGGACATTGTACTCAACGTTTACGCGAGACAAGCTGGAGCAAGGACCACTTGCTCTTTCACGTGCTCACTGAACTGATATACTGTACAGTAATATAAAATGATGTCATTTCAACAACCAACTTTTCTCAACTGCCTCTAATCATGGTTGGTAGCACTATTCTCTCCTCCGCATTCATCTTTTACCAAGAAAACACCTATCAAAAGGCAACACTTGCTCACCTCTACCGTAACTCCTCCCTCAAAGTCGCGTCCTTTATATCACCACCTCCCCCACAACATCGCGTCTACCTCCGCAACCTTGCTTCTGCTGCTAATAGTACAGCCAATGAGAAGTCATGCGGAAGCGTACTTGCGGGTCAGACAAGTGATAAGGACGAGTTTGGGGACATCTGTGTTTGGCTCGGAACTAATCCGTACAGCGAAGGACACGAATCCAACATCCTGCGCTCGTTGAACTTGTCGGACTCTACTCGACGGGCGCGTTGCCCCACTTCACCTATCTGCTCGAATTACCTCTGGCCAATTATAACCGTCAACATCCCTTCCCTCAACTTTTAAACTCCTTCGCGTGAGCGAGTTCAGAACGTTATCTGTTCTTTTGGCCAAGCTGCACAATAAATACTAGCGCCGCGGCGTTGGCGGCGGCTCGAGTACCGTTCTACATTTTCTTGTCGGTCGTCTGGCAGAAGGGAGCTTGTCTGGTTGGGTGGCCTTGATCTGTATTGACATCGCACTTGAATAAGATCTTCAGTGATTGTGCTTTTCTGTGTTCCATTATCTATTGGTCTTTCTCATCTTGGGATGCGCGTTTAGCTCGCCAAATTGGGGACTTGTAGAGGGCGGGCGTACTTATATGATTCGCAAGTCATGGCATCTCCATTTACAACGATAAATAAAGGCATACGAAAAGTAGGAGATCACGGATAATACTTGTACAGATTATGTACGATACTATATTTACCACTACCCTCACATACCATTTCTCAAATTTTCGAATTTGCTTCCTCCATACTGCAACCAGTTCGGCTGTGCATCGAGCCCTCCCATCGTCTTATTTACCGCCCGTATGAGACTCCCTCCAGGTTGTGCCTCCTTCCCAGGGCCGCTTTCCATGCCCACCCTTGGCGCTCCCCCTTTGTCGCCACTCAGCTCCCAGAACATGCTGCCCCCCAAGCCCTCTCGCGCGATATACTCACCCTTCCAACCTCCGACAGTCTCGTCGTCAAAGCTAATCATCTCCTTATGCGTGGAATCGTAGGACCAGCTAACCATTGCATGTTGGTCACGAAGAACGTGAGACCCCGGAAGGGGGAGAGCGCGGTAGTCATAAACGCCTGTCTCCCAGCTTCCATGGCCAACACCTGAGAAAGGCGAACCTGGTCCGTTGGTGTTGAGGAAGGAGCGGCCATAGAGGGGCACCCCAAGGATGATCTTATTGCGCGGAACACCCTTGGAAATGAAATACTGGACAGCCTGCGAGGAGTTGAATTGACCTCCGACGACGTTGGCCTGGTGGTTGGCTATCTTGTCCCATGAACCAGCTAGCTCGGCTTTTAGCGATGGAACTGAACGATCAGAAGCAAAAGACAACTGACAGAAATCGTACGCCATGAGATTCCAGAAGTCAAGCAATGGCACCATCTGTTGAATGTGTAGTTTCTGGTAGTTGTCCGGACCACATGGAGCTGCGATCTGTCAAACTTAGAGGGGAAACGCCTCTCAACTTGTAAGGATGGCGCTCACTGTCAACAAGAAGCGGTAGTTTGCATGGGTTCGATGGGCATACTCGTCCAATGCCGCCCTCAAGCCACGCAGTAGCTCCACATAGCCACTTGCTTGCGCATCGTTCTGCGGAAACTCGTAATCCACGTCCAAACCATCCAATCCGTAGTCCTCGACAAGTTTCACCGCAGAAGTGACGAACTTTGCACGGTATGCGGGTGACACCACTACTGGGTGGATGGACGGCGAATAGGTCGCGCCGCCGATAGAAAGTAGAACCTTGAGTTGACGATGTTGCTTCTTTAATTGGTATATCGCCTTGAAGTTGCCATGAAGATTCGTGCCCGAATTGGACGACGAATCACCCGGATAGTGAATGTCTTGATCCGCCCAAAGGTCGGAGAGGAAGACCTCACCGGTATTACCATGGACATTCGCAAAGGCGTAAAGTAGGTGACTGCGCAGAAGAATGATGTTTTAATTTTTGTCGTTATCAGGGCAATGAAGGTTGGAAGATGTCGTGACATACGTGAGATCTTGTACTGGAATCGAAGATGGGGGAAACTTGCGCGCATATATGCTGCTGCACTAGGCCGTTGGCAACTGATGCGGGAATTAAACACAATCGTGTTACTGACCTATTCATAAAGCTACAACGATAATAGATTAGATGCTGGTGTTCATTAACTTGTCATATAGAATGAAATCGTGAACGCACTATCCGACGCTAAGTTTCGCCATTTCCGTCTCTGCTCCTGTTTCGTTCTTCGGAAGAAGGTTTTTCAATGTCGCCTTGCAAGAATGTGGGAGATAGCAGATGAAGTTGGGACGCAACGACCAACCTCAGGTAATAGGCGATTTAAAAGGCACACACGGACCAACCCAGGCGCTCGGTGAGCACGGATCAACCCAGGCATTGGTACGGACGCATCAACTGAGGCCCCGGCTCAGATAGGCTATTAATAGGCACGCACGGACCAACCAGGCGCTCGGTGAGCACGGATCAACCCAAGCACTTGGTAGAGACGGATCAACCGAGGCCCCGGGTCAGTCAACTTCCCAATGGCGCAAGGAGTTGGTTTGAAACAGCGGTCATGAGGAGGAGCCTTGACTATGGAATAGTATGGATATCCAATAAGGTCCTGCGATTCCCTACCAAGTACGACTGTACGGGAAATAGGTGGAGAGTTGATGTTTTCAACTCTGCTCGGACAATGAAGGTCGCGAGAGGGAGGTACTGTGTCGAGGGAATGACGCGGAACATCTGCAACTATATATCAGGGTGGGTCAAAGCTGGTTCTACGGGGGAAACGAGGATGGGTCCACGTCTCATTTGGACAATCCAGACGCTGGAGATGTTGGGAATGACTCGGGCTGTACAGGAAACGTGTTGATATATATGGACTGGGGCTAGGAAATGTGATAATGTAATGGTAGGGAAAACACCGAGATGCTGTGGATCGAGAGAATCACCAGATGGAGGGCGAAGTGTTGACGAAGGGTGGATGTCGACACTGCCGTGAAGGGAAGACTTCGCGAATCTGGGTTGGTTGTGGGCGAGATGGTAACGACGTCAGTGGGAGCTTGTGTCCAGTCGAGTGAAGTAGCAAGCCGTGTTTTCCAACATTCGCGAATAAGGAGAGGTGGAAAGGCGGGATAATGTGGGTAGCTTGATGTACACCATGCGGCAATGACTCTTCTGGAACATGTATGCGGTTATGATCTTTGGTCGATACGGGGAAAGATGATCCGTCAGACACTGGAAGGAGTGATCGCGATGAAACGGAGTAGGGGTGAACATATGTGTGTGTAGCCTCTCACCAGGTATATCCTATACGCGGATGTATTCGAGAGGAGGGTCGGACATAAAAGATTTATAGAGCGAGAGATGATGCATCGATGATGTGTAAGACAAGTTGTGCGTGATTCTAACAGTGCGAGTTCGCCACGGTTGCGTTGAGAACACCAGGCAGCGGACCGAATTTGAACCTGAATTGGCGACCAATGCGCCGAAGATATTAATTAATTCCAATGACGTAGGGTGTTTTAAAAATAGCCCACTGGCAGGCCACCATTTCCTTCCATGAATATTCCATCATCCAAGATATTTACCATGCAATCGATGTCTTTTTGAGCTACAGTACAGTAAAAGCAGACCAGAAAGTGACTACAGTACGTGGCAACTGCCGTATTACTCAGCTGCTATTTCCCATGATCCCATCTCTTCGCAGCGCCCTCGATGGGACTCGGAAACTTGGAAAAGCCGAGTCCCCGCCACCGTTTTCCGAAGTTGCTATCCTTTTATCTGTTTTAGGTAGGTACAAGGATGCAAGGGATTGCCTACTTTTGGTCAAACGAAAAAAAAAAGCAGACACCTTTGGGTATGCGACGAGAGTTTCGGATTTCCGCGTGGAGAAGGAACCGAACGGGAAGCGCAAATTTAGTCGCGGCACGGTTGCGTTGTCAGTGCAACAAGTTGTTCAAGTTGGTCGGTTCCAACTCATTATCCCCCCCCAGTCAATACCGTTCCTTTGATAGCGATGGTGCCAGAAGGGCCCCTTCTTTGATCTATGCTTCGAGTTCCGGACTCATTGCCGTTCTCACCCTTAATCAACAATCGTCTGCGCCACAATCATTCACATGATATATACAAGTACAATGCGCTCTCAGCTCGACTGATTCCAATCAAACCTACTCACGGTCAGATACTGTCCACAGCGCGGGCGGAGCTTACCCGCATGAAACGCATACCACCACTCCGCAACAGCGGGTCATCCGCGAAGCGGAAGCTTCTGTACGACCTCGATCCAATAAGACTTCGTAAACACATGTCCGCATAAGCAGAGAGGTGGGGAAAAAATGCAATAAAACGATTATACAGGCCAGGAGCAGATGTTATAGAATATGTCCGAGTCCGAGTCCATGATGAAGAGGGCAAGTGGGAATGGATATGAATACGCGGGCAGATCGGAGAGGTATAATCAAGACGTCTTTTGCCTTACGATTGGAGGTAAGTGGTGAAACCCGGACATCAAAAGCTGGCGGTGGGAGCTCAACCCGCGTTGTTAGGGAGTTCGATGGGACACGCCGCGCTGGTAACCGTCGTCGCAGTAGAGTGCTGAGTGGGAAGTCCAGCAATGCTCATGATAATATCGAGGCGGAACCGAAGGCCTAGATAAACTCAAGTCATCGAATGCCAAGTAGCACGAGAAAAACAAACCTGGCCGTGAGCCATTGTTATATTGAGCCATATTTTTGCAAGCATTGTACCAATTGATCCCTACAAAATGATGGTCAGCTATTCGGTAGCAGAAAGGCAACTAGCTGATTGACATGTCAGATCACTGTCGTTAGTCGCCACATATGAGAAGTTGAGGGGCATTTGAATGTTTGTAAACGCCTTGGCAGGAAGCTTGGTATGGTTCAAGTGACCTGTTCCGACAAGGCGGAATGAGTCAAGATCGAACACCTGGGCATCCACATGCTTGAAAACGAGCGGCAAAAAGTTGGCATTAGTGTCGACCTGGAGTGAGATATCTGCAGGGAAGGAGAAATTGGCGGGAAAGCGGCTAAATTCCGTCGGGACGGCATCGTTGAACCAGCCTGTCGCAGGCACGAGAGGGGTCGATCCGTTGACGGCGAAGCCAGGTACCCGAGGGATGACAAAGGCAAGTACGAGACCAATCCTGCGAAAGAGGTGGTTTCTGTACTGTCCAGATACGCGGATGGAGGGATGTAGCACGTACAGAGCACAAAGCCCAAAAATGGTGAAGACGATCGTTCGGCGAGTAAGCCACTTGCTACCAAATAAGCCATACTGTCCCCGATTGAATAATTTCCACTTTCTCCCCAAATTCTCTCGTTTATTCTGTCTCCGTGCGCGTTTAGTCATGCCCTTCAACTCATTCTTTCCCCACTCCGCGCCGAGCGCAGGTACGGTAACCATTTCAACAGGGACCTGGGCGCCAGACCCTTCTTCCAGTTTCCCTGAGAGTGGTGGTGTAAGTTGCTGATAGCTGCATAAAGGTGAGCGAGAGCCAACAGCAACAACACTTGACGCACCTTGGCTCTTGATGGCCGAGACCAAACGCATGGCTGTAGCGGGGACCCGCGTTGTTAAAGTCCGCATAGATGTCCCAACCGCCTTCGTTGGGTTGTTCCACCTCATCATAACCGCCCTTGACAGGTTCTTCACGTCCGGCATCGAAGAACGACATCCGATTATATCCTGCACTGTTGATATTTGTGCGTCTCTCTGCACCTCTCGGGTGATTTGTAGGGCTTGTAGGGTCCGTAGGGAGGAAAAAAGATGAGGAGGAGTCACGACGGACTCGTCGGTCAGATGATGGCGGAGGGGAGCCTCGATTGAGAGCATCTGCAGAGGACGTACGACCCCCGTAGAACGATGACACAGCGGATTTTCGATCAGAATCCATGTTGGATGAGGAGAAATGAAAGGAGCGTCGGCGTCGTGGAGAGCGGCGGCAAGGATGGGATTGGGATTGTCATGATAGGCGCGGCTCCCTAACTCCAGAATCCACGTGGCCTACCGTTCACACGCCCTTCGAGTTGCCGCGAACGGCTCGACGGTCTCTGAAGTCTGGATCCTGCTACAGTCGAACCCCTCTTAACCCATACCCCTTGGTGGACTGCCCAGGCTATGGGTTATGAGGGGTTATGGGTTATGAGAGGTCAATTTGGGTGAAAAAATAAATTTGGTAGCCACTCAAAGCTATGGGTTATGGGGGGTTATGGCTTATGAGAGGTATGGGTTATGAGGGGTTCGACTGTACATACAAATTCACTACAGCACACCCAAGCACTGCCACGGTACATGAGGGTAATTAAGGAAGTTTGACATATTTCTATGTTATACAAACAGTTTCAAATCTTGCCTAACCGTCCTGAAGGGGTGTTTATATGGGCCGACCCATACCCCGTGGCCAAGTGGCGTGGGAAAGCATCACATAACAGGAACTTCAGCACCATAATACCAGCAACTTCAAACCAGCTGAGGCACAGCCTGATAACTTTGTTTTGTTTGTAATTGGCCACTGAATTCTTTCATTGTGGCCATGTCGAAATTGCATGACTTTCTAGTAGAACATGCAAAGTTCCCATTCCCTGCTCTTGACGAACGTCTATCTTCAAGTACCACCGATATATTCCCACTCGATGTCAAAAAGGAGGTACGAAATAAAATACCAAAGCAAGCGAGCGGGGAAATATCATTGTAAAATTATATTCAGTAAGAGGAGAGGATAACGGCGCAAAGGTAAGTGACGAGAAAGGAGTCGTGAATCAAACTGAGCCTGTTGCTCTTGAGCGGCATTACGTTGGCTTGGTAACAGGGGTCACAATGAGCCTTCATATGTCTCTCAAAGAGGAACGAACATACAAATTTCCGAACAGTTTATGACTGTATGTGGCATTGGGAGAGACTAGCCGATCTTTTCATCGCTGCTCGGACGATCAATTCCTCGAGAGGACGGTACTGCGTCGAGGGAATGATATGGAACCACTGCGACTATATCAGGGACGAGGTGTGGCCATTGTGGGATCTCTATGGTGTTTGAGAGGTCCGGAGCTTGGAGATTCTGATTGTTATCGAATGTTCTGCCATTCTGGGCCATGTTTGGGTGCGAATTAGAGGTGCCCTGCGGCGCCGTGAGAGAAATGGGTGTTGCTAGCGCGGAGGAAACGAGGACGGGTCCAGGTGTCACTTGGTCAATCCGGGATGTTGATATTGGGGACGACTCGGGCTGTGCAGGAAAGGTATTGCTTGGAACTGGGGCCAGGAGAGATGATGGAATAGTAGAAAAAACACCGAGATATTGGGGATCGAGTGGATTACCAGATGGAGGAGCGAAGAGTTGACGAGGTGTGGATGTTAACACTGTCGTAAGGGGAACAGAGCCTGGATCTGGGCTGTTTGTGGGCGAGACGGTGACGGCGTCAGTGGGAGCTTGTGTCGAGTCGAGTGAAGAGCAGTGGAAAGGTGGGATAATTTGGGTAGCAGGAGATGCACCATGCAGCGGTGACTCTTCTAGAAGGTCTATGGGGTTATAATCCGTGGTCGGTGCGGGGAAAGATGATCCCTCAGGCACTGTGGAAGGAGTGATGGCGTTCAGCACGGGGTGAGGAGGCAGGATAGTGGGCGAGGGGATGGCGGAAGGATGAGTGCTCGCGGCTGTTGGGGTGGCATGGTTGATTTGGGGGTGATGGTCGGGGATGTTGCACAATGGATACGAGGATGGGTCCTCAAGAATGGAATAATCATCATCCTCAGTGGAAGCATCGAAAGCAGTTGGGGCAGCACCAGTGCCTTGATGTAAAGCGATATAAAGATGCCGAATGGGTCTGAGAAACCACGAGGAAAGGAACTTGGAATGTGTGCGAGTAATTTCGTTCCACAAGGCACAGAAGTCGTGCTGCAGTTCAGGGAGAGTGTTTCGAGTGTCGAATTGGGAAATCATTTTCTGAATCGCTGGCAGCACGAAATGCATGTTCTCTACCATGGGCCTTCGCATTTGATAGAAGCGTACGTATCGACGATTGATTTGAATCCAGTTGGCCAGTAATACGCTGTCACCATGTGCAAGGTAATCTTGGAGTGCCACATCCGAGATGCCTAATTGATCCTTGACGAGCGCCTTCCACCGGTGATCACGTTCCGGAACCCTTGCGATAATGCCAGCAACCATCGCTTGCGCACAGAAGGCGATGTCGTCGTTGCTATGACGACATCGGCTTCCAAGAGAGTGCCCCATTTGAACGCACTGGAAAATCTCATCCCTCCCTGGCTCGCAAACTTCATCAATGAAATTCCATGACGGAAATGAGCAATCTAGTGCATCGATGGCTTGCAAACAGACCGCGAACTGCCTTTGTTTGACTTCGTCAGAGAGTAAACTAGATGAGCACGTGCGGCTCATGAATCTCTCGATATCCAAACCCAAGAACTGATAACCCAGGTCGGCAACGTAACTTCCGTGCTTGCCGACCACTTTTGAGCTACAGAAGCCAGGGATACCCTCGAGAAACTGTACAATTTCATGGTCTTCATCCAGAGCGTCAAATATCTCGTTCAAGACCGAACTGTCGGTCTCTGCTGCCAATTTGGAAGCGCTTTCTTCTGCTGTCTTCAACATACCACCCTCGAGCTGTTTCTCATATTCGTCTATAAGGCCACGAAAGTGGTTACGGACTTGAGAGGAACAGCAACCAAGATATGTGAGGAACCAAAGAATATGGAAAAGTCCATATGTCACCCAAGTATACATCGACCAGGCAGTCAAAGAAAGGGGGGCATAGTACGGGCTGTCGTGACGGAAGATCGGCATCACAGTGATACATCCATATACGCCCGTCGTGAGCCCTACCCACCAAACCACAACACTGAACACAGTATGGTCAATGTTGAATAAGAAAATCACCAGACCAAAGAGGAAAAGGAACAATGAAGTGTGTAGCAAGGTCGGCAATGCTTCAACTGCCCATGGCAGATGAAGCTTTTCAATTCCGCCGGCAAAGAATGCACGGATGCGCGCTCGCTTATGAGGACTGTATCGAGGTGGCTGTGTGATTGTGAGATATCGACGGGCCCATTGTTGTAGCAATGTCGCCAGCAGAGCACATGTAAGACTCATTACCAAACTGAGGAACCACAGTGAGTTCACCCAGATCGCATATTTCGGCGGAGAGAATGGCGGTGGTTTGGCTGATGTAGCAAGGATAGATGAACGAGATACGTTAGGGTCGGCAAGGAGTTGAAAGATGTTCTCAAGATAGAATGCAGATGTATCCTGAGAATTTGGCCTCAAGTCCTGGATGGATACCGCGACCAGCGCAGCGACCGCGGCAGAGAACAAACCAGTCTGAAATATTCAGGTGTGTTGAAGCAAAGTCATATGGAAGGTTATATGAGTACTCACGAAAATAAGGATGCCATCCGCGTCCTTTTGCCAGCGATCTGCCATTTTATTGTCTTCTTCCTCCGCCATCTTGTTGTACATGTTGAAAATGTGCCCTGATCCATCAGAGAAGTCGGATTGTGCCTGGGGAGGTTGATTTTGCGCTGACTGAGGGACATCGCGGTTGCCACCTGTAAGGATAAAGTTGAAAAGGACCAAGCGGAGTAGAGGATGACATACGTATGTCTATCCTCTCATCAGGTATATCCTGTACGCGGATGGATTCGAGAGGAGGCTCGGACATGGAAGATTTATAGAGTGAGAGATGATGTACAAGACTAAGTTGTGCGTGATCCTGACGGTGCGAGTTTGCAACGAGGACACGACAGCCTCACAACGTTGAGAACATGTGGCAGGCTTTCTGACACCGCCTCGTTATCAGAAAATGGGCTACATACACATACAGTGCATCCCCACGAAAGTACGTTTGTTGGCATGAGGAATATTGTCCAAAAGAAACAATAGTATCAGCTGCCTGAGTTAGGATCATGGGATGTTATTGGAAGGTCACGGTGCTTACGGCGTCGCGCCGTCGGCTATTTGAGGAACTTCATGTGGGTGTACTAGGTCCCCGCTGGCATAAGGACATCCCATCTATCACCACGTTTTTGCACATCGTATCGTTTCAGCTACTGGTATGACTGGCGATCGTGTAACCCCGCAGACTACATGGTCGCAGTATCTTGCCCAAATCTATACGCTTGGTCAAACTCCAATAATTGGTTCTTATGACTATCGCATTCTTGAAGAGAAGGCACGCGAGGCGACAAAGGGTAATCATTGTATGCATCCAGAACTCCCACAATACAGCTCCGAGTTGCTAATCGACGATAACATGAGCTGCCTACATGTACACGTTTGGCTACGCCGGGACGGGCAGCACATATCGCAACAATCGCGAGGCAATCGAACAGTGGCGTATCATCCCCCGTATGCTCCGCAATGCTACCCATCGCAATCTTGATGTACGTGTCACTCATCGTATCCACACCTGACCCAACCGTGCTATTTCAGACCACCCTTTTTGGCGTCAAGCTGCGCTCACCGGTAATAATAGCTCCCGTTGGAGTGCAAGGTATCCTGCACAAGGATGGCGAGCTTGCGACTGCGAGGGCAGCAGCTAATCTCGGTGTGCCCTTTATCATGTCAACGGCCAGTACGCGTTCCATCGAAGCTGTGGCCAAGGCCAATGGTGACGGGCACCGCTGGTTCCAGTTGTATTGGTGCGCATCATCGTTCTTTCCCGTTCACGCATTGTCCTCATACTACGCACGCAGGCCACAGAACAACGAAGTGACGCTCTCCATCCTGAACCGTGCCAAGGCGGTGGGCTTCACCACGCTCGTGCTCACCCTGGACACCTTCCTGCTCGGTTGGCGGCCGCACGACCTCGACACCGCTTACTTGCCTTTCTTCGCCGGTGTAGGTGTGCAAGTCGGCACTTCGGATCCCGTCTTCATGAAAAGGATTGGCATGGCGCCGCGTGTCGACGAGCGTCCTACATTCCCGCTGGATATGGATGAGTTCCGGGCTCGCCTCGCTGCAGGCGACCCAGAGGCGCGGACGACCTTCCGACTTGGGGCCGATTGGCTTCGCGAAGGTAACAGCGGTTTGTTCCGCTCGTGGGAGGACCTCCAGTTCTTGCGTGATAATTGGGAGGGCCCCATCGTTCTTAAGGGCATTCAGACAGTCGAAGACGCACATGCGGCGATGGATGCTCAGATGGACGGGATCGTCGTGTCCAACCATGGTTAGTCCGAATCGTAGATACTACACTCCCATCCTCATCCTGCAGCTGATGCCGGGCCGCACTGGCGATGTCTCCTTTTGGACAGGTGGGCGACAGGTGGATGGCGCGATTGGGTCATTCACTGCTCTTGAGAAGATCACGAGATCGTCGAGGGTGCATCTCGCGCAGCGTCAAGGCAAGTTCACAGTTCTATTCGACTCGGGAATCCGCCAGGGAAGTGATGTTATCAAGGCGGTCGCGATGGGCGCCCAGGGTGTACTCGGTGAGTTTTGCGTTCGTTTCTCAGGGGAAGAAGACGGTAGTTGGAAGCCAGCTTGGTTTTCTGACGGGATGTTCTGATCCTAGTCGGTCGACCGTTCATGTATGGGCTCGCACTGGGCGGTGAAGAGGGTGTCGAGCAAGTGCTCCGAGGACTGCTTGCGGATACAGAGATCACGCTGGGCCTCAGTGGGTACAAGAGTGTGGATGAGATCTGGGGAAAGAGAGAAGCGATATTGGAAAAGGCAGACATACGATCAAGATACGCTAAGCTGTGAATCAGATGAGCTGAGTAGTACGACAGCTGCCATGTGACTGTAGTCACTTTCTGGTTTGGATTATGACAACCAGGAACTTTTAGCTCAAAAACACATTGCATGGTAAATATCTTCTCTGTCCTTCTTAAGTTACTTAGGAATCGGAATACAGTATCTTGGATGATGTAGAGAATGGAATTACTCATGGAAGGAAATGGTGGCCTGGGCTATTTCTAGCGCTTGCGTCGTTAGAGTTGAATATCTTTTTAAAAAATTTTCAATTTCTTTTTTAAATCTTGACGCTTGGTCGCCAATTTAGGTTCAAGTGACTCGGATTCGGTCCGCTGCCGTGTTCTCAACCGTGGCGAACTCGCACTCGCACAATCAGGACCAGGACCACGCGCAACTTGTCTTACACATCATCTCCCATTCTATAATCTTCCATGTCCGAACCTCCTCTCGAACCCATCCGTGTAGAGGATATACCTGGTGAGAGGGTAGACACACGTATGTCACCCCTACTCCGCTTCATCCCCTTTCAACTTTATCCTTATCTTGTGTATAGGTGGCAATCCCGATGTCCCTCAGTCAGCGCAAAATCAACCCACCCAGGGACAACCCACTGCCAACTTTTCTGATGGATCGGAGCACATGTTTAACATGTACAATAAGATGACAGAGGAAGAGGACAATAAAATGACGGATCGCTGGCAAAAGGATGCAGATGGCATCCTTATTTTTGTGAGTGCAAATACTAGCTTCCATATCGCCTCGCTTCGACATACTTGAACATCATAGACTGGTTTGTTCTCTGCTGCCGTCGCCGCATTGGTCGCGGTATCCATCCAGGACTTGAGGCCAAACTCTCAGGACACCTCTGCGTTCTATCTTGAGAAGATTTTTGAACTCCTTGCTGATCCTAATGTATCTCGCTCATCGATTCTTGCTACATCAACTAAACCACCACCATTCTCTCCACCGAACTATGCGATCTGGGTGAACTCACTGTGGTTTCTGAGCTTATCGATGAGTCTTACATGTGCTCTACTGGCGACATTGTTACAACAGTGGGCACGTCGATATCTCACAAACACACAGCCACCTCGATGCAGTCCTCATAAGCGAGCTCGGATTCGTGCATTCTTTGCGGATGGAATTGAAAAGCTTCATCTGCCATGGGCTGTTGAAGCATTGCCGACGTTGCTGCACACATCGCTGTTCCTTTTCCTTTCTGGTCTGCTGATTTTCTTATTCAACATTGACCATACCGTGTTCAGTGTTGTGGTTTGGTGGGTAGGGCTCACGACGGGCGTATATGGACTTATCACTGTGATGCCGATCTTCCGTCACGACAGCCCCTACTATGCCCCCCTTTCTTTGACTGCCTGGTTGATTTATACTTGGGTGCCATATGGAATTTTCCGTGTTCTTATATTCATCAAAAATATTGTTCACCGTTACTATGAAGTCCCTCCCCCCTATATCTATATGGACGAATATCGTAGACAGCTCTTAAGGAGTATGTCGAAGGCAGCGCAAGAAAGTGCATCTAAATTGTCAGCGGAGATCGACAGTCAGGTGTTGAAATGGATATTTGATGCTCTGGATGAAGACCATGAACTTTTACAGTTCTTCGAAGCTATCCCTGGCTTCTGCAGCTCAAACGTGGTCAACAAGCCCAGAGAAATCCTTGCCACACTGGGTTATCGGGGCTTGGATTTGGCTGTCGAGGGATTCTTTAGCCGCACGTGCTCACCTAGTTTACTCTCCGACGAAGTCAAACAAAGGCGGATCGCGGTCTGTTTCCAAGCCATCGATTCACTAAATTACGAATTTCCGTCACTCAACTTCGTTGAGGAAGTTTTCGACTCAGGCAGGGATGAGATCCTAGGGGCCATTCAAATGGGGCACTCTCTTAGAAGCCGATGCCGTCATAGCGATGATCACATTGCTTTATGTGCACAAGGGATAGTTGCTGGCACCATTGCAACGGTTCAGGGACGGGATTCCCGTTGGCAGGCGCTCGTCAAGGATCAATTAGGGATATCGGAAGATGTGCTCCAGGATTATCTTGCACATGGTGACAGCGTATTATTTGCCAACTGGTTTCACTTCCATCGTCAAATCGATCGCTTCCGTCACGTGCACGGCTACGTCCATCGCCTGGTAGAGGTGGTTGGACCAACGATTTCCCAATTCGACGTTCGAAATACTCTTCCTGGACTGCAGCACGACTTCTGTGCTTTCTGGAACGATATTGCTCGCCAACAGCCCTATTTCTTTTCTCACGACATTCTGAGTTCCATTCGACATCATTATCTCGCTTTACATCAAGGCACCGATGCTGCCTTCGATGCTCCCGTCGAGGTTGATAGCCCCGTTTTTCCGCACAATTTCTCGTATCCATTGTGCAACATCCCCGGTCATCATGTTAACAATGTCGTCGCAACAGCCGAGAACACACATCCTCCCACCATCCCCTAAACCACTGTCCTGCCTCCCCATCCCGTTCTAAACGCCATCACTCATTCCATAGTGTCTGACGGTCCATCTTTCCCCTCACCGACCACCGACCACAACCGCATACATCTTGCAGAAGATTCACCGTTGCATGGTGCATCTCCTGCTACCCAAGTTGTCCCGTCTTTCCACCGCTCTTCGTTCGCCAATCTTGGAAAACACTGGACACAAGCTCCCACTGACGCCCCTACCATCTCGCCCACAATCAACCTAGATTCGGACCCTCTTCCCCCCACGGCAGTGTCGACATCCACCCCTCGATCCGCTGATCCCCTCGATCCGCAATATTTCGGTGTTTTCCCCAGCATCCCATCATCACCTTTCCTAGCCCCAGTTCCAAGCAACACGCTTCCTGCACAGCCCGAGTCGTCCTCAACATCTCCAGCATCCCGCATTGACCAAGTGACACCTGGACCCGGCCTCATTTCCTCCACGTTAACAACGACCGTTTCTTTCGCTTCACCGCAAGGCACCTGTATTTCCCACCCAAATATGGCTGAGAATGGCGGAACATTCGATAACAATCAGAATCTCCGAGCTCCGGATATCTCAAACATCATGGGGATCTCACAATGGCCACAACCCGTCCCTGATAGAGTCGCAGCGGCTCCATGTCATTCCCTCGACACAGTACTGTCCTCTCGCGGTATTGATCGTCAGAGCAACTATGAAAATATCGACTAGTCTCTCTCAACGCGACATACAGTCGTACGCTGTGCTGAGTTTTGTAAGTTCGTTCCTCCTTGAGATATATGTGAAGGCTCATTGTGATCCCTGTTACCAAGTCGATTTGATACCGCTCAGGAGCAACAGCTCAGTTCGATTCACGACTCCTTTCATCCTCTTTTGTTACTGAATATGGTATTACCCCGCTCGTTATGTTTGGATATTTTATTTCGTGCCTCCATTTTGCCTCCATGTAAGCATGATATTTCCTAGTCATACAGAGTTGGACTTTCAAGCCCTTCTGACCGAGAAATGCGCAATGTCACGCTTTGGTTTGCGTTCACTCAATGTACGGCAGTGGATCAAATCGTTTGACTCGGAACGGCCTGACGCCGCGTGACCGCGTTTCCCACGGGCAACGCCGCACGCTCTATGAGCGACTTTGAGAGGCGTCGTCAAGAAATGGACATTGAACAACGTGCTCTCATCTCACAAATCAGCTATCTCACTGACGAGGCCGGACTTATTTGTTAAATGGATCCGTGTATCCTTTAGCTGATCGCCCCGCAGATCGTGAGGGAAAAACGTCTGGGCAAGCACGGCTTTGCCTGCTGCTTGTGGTGCTCGTCTTCCTCAGCATTACGCGAGGTTCCCCCAGGTAGTTTCACATACCGCACGTCAATAGCTACGCAGATTCTATGCGCGAGTGGGGTCGACGGGGTCTAGGCCTGACGCTCAGTAGCGATTGGGTTCCCTCCTGGCTGCGGAGCGCAAGCGGCGGGCCACCGTCAACGTCGAACCGCTCGAAAACTCCAACTCGGCTTATGACTCGTTCCCCGGCGTGGGGATCGGTGCCCACCGGCTACCGCACCTGCCGTCCCTACCTCGCACCCCATGGCTCCGCCACCTTTGTCGGGCCTTACTACGACCACGACCACAAGTCGGACGTTCCGCAAGAAGCGGCAGGCGCTTTACCTCACGCTGAACCACCACCCTCTTCCCTGTATAGATGCGGTCAAGCCTTAGCCTTGATTTGATCTGTTTCTGTTCCAGTGTTGCCCGGTACGTGTATTCGCGTGCCTTGTTGTGGGAGTGTCTCCACTGATCCTGTACATCAAGGGCCTGTTTTTAATCTCTTAGCGTGGCTATCGCACTTGCGTTATCGTGTTTGGGTGGGGCTCGGTCGATTGCCTCTTCTGTGAGGTTAAAGTCACCTAGTAAGAAGTCACGTTTGGGGAGTTCTGAAGCTAACCATTTGGTTTCGAGTTCTTCCCAAAACGAACGATTTTCTCCTCTGACAGTGGGTGCGTAGATGTTTATTAGGGTTGTTGTCGTCTCTTTACATTTTATTTTTAGGACCATTGCTCGCCCGTGGATCAGACTTGTAGTTTCGAGGCAAGTGGGTTCGATTCAGGTCTTTATTGATGACGAAAGCAACGCCCGCGGAGGTCCTCGGGTGCGTGTGTTAGCTCGGAGTTGTGTATCACTAGTCTTCTCTTATAGACTTCGTTAAGGTTGTTTGTTGTTTCCTGGTCGAGGTGCGTTTCCTGTAGTGTCAGGATCGCTATTCTCTCTCTTTTCATTGTGGTGTTTATTTCCATCCATTTACCGAAGGTGGACGACCCTTCGTTGTTGGTGTGGCACCCGTTAATGTTGAGTGTGTTATGTTCGCTCTCGTTTTCATCTTACTTTTATACGGTTTTCTATTGTTGTTTCTCGTGGCCAGGGTGGCGTGTTCTCAAGCGGGTTTGCTTGGGGTGTGATTGGTGTACCAGTTTGCAGCCTGGTTAATGCCTGGTTAAGGACGGTGGTGTTCTGGTCCGTATTGTCATTTTCATTTAGTATTTGAGTGTGGTATTCACTCATTTGGAATGGTGAGCTGGTCAGGTTGTTGGGCATGTGTATGTGTGGGGAGGGAGGACGTCGAGGAGAGCATGGTATGTTCCTTTTATTTACATTAAATGTGTATGGGGGCTCTCTATTACTAACCAATTTTGTCTAGTGCCAAGGGTAAACGAATTGTAAACTAGCGGCGACCTCTCGCGGTGTCAAATCTATCTGTGTTATTTCTGGCTCTCGGGTGGTCTTCCCTTTGGTTTTTCTTTCCTAAGCCGATTTTCCATCCAGGGATACTTGGGAAGGGGCACATGCCCTTTGGATGGTCTCTACCGTGGCATAAGGTGCAGTAGAACTTATTTTTTATAGCTACGCCTTCTCCCACAATGAGAGATCTGTACGAGCGCGAGCGGAGGAAATTTCGGAGGTCCACCCAGATTTTGGCCGATCTTATCGGGGATCCTTCGCAGTACACGTTGAAGTGTGGGTCTATTCTCCCGCCTTTGCGTTTGTAGTCGAGGTGACGTACTTGGAATGAGTCTATGAAGGTGAGCAGCTCACTTTTGGTTATGTTCTTTTCTTCTTCCTCTTGGATCCGACCCAATACGTTTTCTAGGAATGCGGAGGTAACATTGTCAGTCCATATTTGGGATATGAGGTTGCGGACGTGTGCGGTGGACTCTGTGGTGAGTCCTTCGATGGTGAAGAGGAAGCTTGGTCTCTCAGGAGGAACTGGGGAGACCTGGAAGGCGAAATCGCTTTTGGCCCATACTTTCCGGCTTAGTAGAAGATCGACGTTGCTGGCAGTAAGGTCATGGATCAGGAAGGTTATGGGGTGTCTTGTTCTGGGGTCGCGGTTTTGGCACTTGTTGGGTACAGCAACAGAGACATTAAGTGATCCAGTTAATTCTTTAGTGGCGGTCATTAGGTCTCTTGCTAGGTCACTGAGAGTCACTTTGGATTGTGTTTCATCATCTAGTGGGCGTGCCAAGACCTTCCCGGTGTTGATCTCTAGCCAGGATAGGATTTGTTTGGGCTGGATGCCCTCGAGGAGGCCCAGAGGGTGCTCGTCATGTATAGCTGGCATTTCCACATCTAGGTATTTGCTTTTGGGGGTGTCTTGGGGGGGTTGGGATTGTGCTGTGTCATTTCCGGAGAGGGCTGCAGGACGGGCCATCATCTTGGTCATCTTGGTATTCTTGGTGGGGTTGATGTCTACCAGGTTGTTCGGGGGGAGGTGTAGGGGGGTGTTGGGGTTGTTTATACCTTGTGGGGTGTTGGTGGGGTCTCCTAGTTGTTGGAGGGGTGGTTGGATGGGGTTAGGTTCATGCAGTCTCGGTGAGTTGGGGAGAGGGGTTTTGTTGAGGTATAGTTCTTCGTTGGTCTCTGTTACTTTTTGTTCTTTGTTGGTGGCATCTCCATGAGGTGGGGTGGGGGTAGGGGCAGTGGGGAGATTATGGTCTTTGTAGTTGTCTAGGAGTGGGGAGAGTTGGTATGGGACAGGGTTTGGTGATGTGGTAGGGGTGGGGCCATCATGGAGAGTGTTACTTGGGGTAGGTCCCTTCCTTTTGTTGGGCTGTTGGTCCACAAACATATCACAGGTATCCATGGGGAGCGGGTGTGAGTTGGGTTTTAGTTCGAGGGTTTGGTTATTTGTTGGGTTCGGGGTAGCGGAGTACCCCGTTTGTTGTTGTTGTTCTTGGGGTGGGTTATTACGTAGGCTCGCAGTATCTTAGCCCCCGCGTTGGGCTCGGAACGGAAACGACACGTCGGAGCGCCTGATATCGACTATTCCTCAAGCATCGCGCGCGTGCCTCATCTATACCTCAAATATTCTTTATTGCTTTATTGACCTACTAGTACATTAAAGGCTACACTATACGAGGTTGCCGTTTCATAATTCGATCTGTGCTATCTTTCCACATACATCTACTTTGGCTCTCTCCTTGTTCTTCTTGGTCTCCGTCCTAGGCGCCTCGGCATGTATTTAAGCTAGGCAGCCTTGGCACAGGACTGGACCTGGACTCAAAAAAAAATATGATCTGATTATTAATAACACCTCTCTCTTTTCTCTGTTCCCTCGGATTCACCAGCGCGCTCCGACCCGCGCTACATTGCCCAAATATACTCGTACAAGCTTGGTCGAACTCCCATCATGGGTTCGTATGACTATCATGAAGGCACGCGAAACGACGAAGGGTAATGACTGTATGCATCCAGACCTCTACAATACAGCTCCGAGTCGCTAATCGAGGACAACATTAGCTGCCTAAATGTACACGTGTGGCTACGCCGGGACGGGCAGCACATGTCGTAACCATCGCGAGGCAATCGAACAGGGGTGTATCATCCCCCGTATGCTTCGCAATGCTACCCATCGGCGGCGCCATCGCAATCTTGATGTACGTCGCACTCCTCTTATCCACACCCTGACCCAACCGCGCTATTTCAGACCACCCTTTTTGGCGTCAAGCTGCGCTCGCCAGTAACGATAGCTCCCGTTGGAGTGCAAAGTATCCTACACGAGGATGGCATGGCGAGCTTGCGACTGCGAGAGCAGCAGCTAATCTTGGTGTGCCCTTCGTCATGTCAACGGTCAGTACGCGTTCCATCTAGGCTGTGGCCAAGGCCAATGGTGAAGGGGACCGCTGGTACCAGTTGTATTGGTACGCATCATCGCTATGTCCCGTCCACGCATGGTGCTCATACTACGCACGCAGGCCACAGAACAACGAAGTGACGCTCTCCATCCTGAGCCGTACCAAGGCGGTGGGCGCTCGTGCTCATCCTGGACTCCTTGGTTGGCGGCCGCACGACCTCGACACCGCTTACCTGCCTGTCTTCGCTGGTGTAGGTGTCCACGTCGGCCATTCTGATCCCGACTTCATGAAAATAATGGAAATGGCATCGCTTGTGGACGAGCGTCCTACATTCCGGCTGGATATGGATGCGTTCCGGGCTCGCCCCGCTGGCGGCAACCCGGAGGCGCGGACGACCTTCCGACTTAGGTCAGATTGGCTTCGCGAAACTAACAGTGGTTTGTTCCGCTCGTGGGAGGACCTCCAGTTCTTGCGCGATAACTGAGAGGGCCCCATCGTTCTTAAGGGCATTCAGACGGTCAACGATGCACATGCGGCGATGGATGCTCAGATGGATGGGATCGTCGTGTCTAACCATGGTACGTCCAACTCGTAGATACTACCCTCTCATCCTCATCCTGCAGCTGATGCCGGGCCGCACTGGCTATGTCTCCTTTTGGACACGTGGACGACAGGTGGATGGCGCGATTGGGTCATTCACTGCTCTTGAGAAGATCACGAGATCGTCGAGGGTGCATCTCGCGCAGCGGCAAGGCAAGTTCACAGTTCTATTCGACTCGGGAATCCGCCAGGGAAGTGATGATGTCATGGCGGTCGTGATGGGCGCCCAGGGTGTACTCGGTGAGTGACGGGTTCGTTTCTCAGGGTAAAGAAGGAGGTTGGAAACGAGCCTGCCTTTCTGACGGGATGCTCTGATGCTAGTCGGTCGACCGTTCATGTATGGGCTCGCACTGGGCGGTGAAGAGGGTGTCGAGCAAGTGCTCCGAGGAGTCCTTGCAGATTCAGAGACCACGCTGGTCCTCAGTGGGTACAAGAGTGTGGATGAGACTAAGGAAAGAGGGAAGGGATATTGTATCGCAAAAGGCAGACATACGATCGAGATACGCCAAGTTGTGAATCAGGTGCGTAGTACGACAGCTGCGATGTACTGTAGTCACTTTCTGGTCTGGGTTGTGACAACCAGGAACTTTTAGCTCAAAAAGCCATGGCATGGTAAATATCTTCTCTGTCCTTCTTACAATAAGTTACTTCGGAATATCGTGGATGATGAAGAATGGAATTACTCATGAAAGGAAATTTATATAGTGCTACATGTTTACAAATAGCAAAGACACGCTCAGTCGCGTTTCTTAACTACTAGTTCTAATAAGACGAACTGGATGGTTGAGGGGTTATGGAAGGTCTAATGATGTGTGGAGGCGAGGGTCAAAGGTGATTTGTGTGGGCGTGCGCCCGAAGGCTCTATCTGTGATCTTCCACAGGTCATTTCCTGGGTTTAATGCATGCTTGAGTTGTTTCGATGAACCTGGCGAGGGCGAAGCCTCACACTTTTGTTCCGAAAATGATGGGGAGTGATAGTGTCAGGTCGACAGGTTGGAGAAACCTTTCTCGGGCATTTTGAACAGAGGGCATTGAGTGATGACATGCTCCACCGTCTGTACCATTGTCTGTCTGCACTGGCAGCCATGTGGGCCCGGAGCTTAAGGGCAGTGTCTTGCGTTGTATTCACCTGTGAAAGCATGTTTGGTGAGTAAATGTATGGCGGTGCAAACGATTGGCTAGGCAAAGCTTTTGATCCCAGATATGAATTCTGGTGGTTGGCCGGACGGTGGGTGTCACTGGGTGATGGAGGGCTCAGTATCGGCGTGGGTCCATCAGCCAGACTTGTTCCCATTCAGAGAGGTTGAGTTTTTGCGGAGGGCCGCGGATGGTACATGTGGGTATATTATTATTATAAATTCTCGATGCCTGGAGGTTGGCTCAAGCGAGGCGGATTTGGTCCGCTGGGCCTTGTGGCGCACTCGCACGGCCCTATACCTCATCTCTCACTTTAAGTCTTTCATGTCCGAACCTCTTCATGAATCCATCCGCGCAGAGGATATACCCGGTGAGAGGGTAGACACTTGTATGTCATCACCTACTCCTCTTGATCCCTTTCAACGTTATCCTTGTCTGGTGTACAGTCGGCAACCCCGATGTCCGTCTGGCTCAGAGTCAGTCAGTGCAAAATCAACCCCCCCAGGGACAATCCAACTTTTCTGATGGATCAGGGCCAATTTTCAACATGTACAACAAGATGGCAGAAGAAGAAGACAATAGAATGACTGATCGCTGGCAAAAGGATGCAGATGGCATCCTTATTTTCGTGAGCACTCGTACTAGCTTCCATATCGCTTCTCTTCGACATACTTGAACATTCTAGACTGGTTTGTTCTCTGCTGCCGTCGCCGCATTGGTCGCGGTATCCATCCAGGACTTGAGGCCAAACTCTCAGGACACCTCTGCATTCTATCTTGATAAGATCTTTCAACTCCTGGCTGATCCTAATGTATCTCGCTCATCGATTCTTGCTACGCCAACTAAGCCACCACCATTCTCTCCACCGAAATATGCGATCTGGGTGAACTCACTGTGGTTCCTGAGCTTGGCTATGAGTCTTACATGTGCTCTACTGGCGACATTATTACAACAGTGGGCACGTCGATATCTCACAAACACACAGCCACCTCGATACAGTCCTCATAAGTGAGCTCGGATCCGCGCATTCTTTGCGGATGGAATTGAAAAGCTTCATCTGCCAAGCGCTGTTGAAGCGTTGCCGACCCTGCTGCACACATCACTGTTCCTTTTCTTTTCCGGTCTGCTCATTTTCTTATTCAACATTGACCACACTGTGTTCAGTGTTGTAGTTTGGTGGATAGGGCTCACGACGAGTGTATATGGATGTATCACGGTGATGCCGATCTTCCGTCACGACAGTCCCTACTACACCCCCCTTTCTCAGACTGCCTGGTTGATTTATAATTGGGTGGCATATGGAGTCTTCCACATTCTTAGGTTCATCACAAATTTCTCGTGGTTTCCCTATAAAGTCTGGGACATCTTTTATGACCGCGTAAAAATTTATCGGAAACAATTCCGGGAGAATATATCGCAGGCAGCGCAAGAAACGGCTTCGAAATTGTCAGCGGCGATCGACGGTCAGGTGTTGCAATGTATATTTGATGCTCTGGACGAAGACCATGAAGTTTTACAGTTCTTCGAGGGTATCCCTGGCTTCTGTAGTTCAAACGTGGTCGACGAGCCCAGAGAAGTCCTTGCCACAATGGGTTATCGGCGCTTGTGTTTGGCTATCGAGGGATTCTTTAGCCGCACGTGCTCATCTAGTTTACTCTCCAGCGAAGTCAAACAACGGCGGTTTGCGGTCTGTTTCCAAGCCATCGATGCACTAAATTGCACATTTCCGTCATTCAACTTCGTTCGTGAAGTTTTCTTGTCAGGCAGGGATGAGATTTTAGGGTCCATTCAAGCAGGGCACTCTCTTAGAAGCCGATGCTGTCATGGCGATGTTGACACTGCTTTCTGTGCACAAGCAATGGTTGCTGGCATCATTGCAACGGTTCAGGGACGCGATTCCCGTTGGGAGGCGCTCGTCAAGGATCAATTAGGGATATCGGAAGTTGTGCTCCAAGAATACCTTGCACATGGCGACAGTGTATTACTTGCCAACTTGATCCACATCAATCGCCAATTCGTTCGCTTCCATCACGTGCACGGGTACTTCTCTTTCGCACTGTTGATGATTCAACGAACTATTTCCCAATTCGACATTCGAAATACTCTTCCTGGACTGCAGCACGATTTCTGTGTCTTCTGGAACGAAATCGCTCGCCCCGAGTACAATTCCCTTTCTACCTACATTCTGAAACCCATTCGACATCTTTATATCGCTCTACATCAGGGCACGGATGCTGCTCCGACTGCCTTCGATGCTTCCACCCGCAATGATGACTCCATTCTGTCTCGTTCATCCTCATATCCATTGTGCAACAACCCCAGTCATCATCCAAATATCAACAATGCCGCTGCAACAGCTGAGAACACTCATCCTCCTACCATCCTCCACCCCACTGCCCTGCCTCTTCGCCCCATTCTAAACGCCATCACTTCTCTCACAGTGCCTGACGGATCATAACCGCATACATCTTGCAGAAGAGTCATCACCGCATGGTGTATCTCCCGCTACCCAAATTGTTCCGCCTTTCGACTGCTTTTCACTTGTTAATCTTGAGAAATTCGACTCTGCTGCTACTTCACTCGACTCGACACAAGCACCTACTAATGCCCCCACCATCTCGCTTACAACCAACCTAGATTCGGGCCCTCTTCCCCTCACGGCAGTGTCGACATCCACCCATCGTCAACACTTCGCTCCCTGGCCCCAGTTCTAAGCAACACGCTTCCTGCACAGCCCGAGTCGTCCTCAATATCTCCGGCATCCCGGATTGACCGAGTGACACGTGACCCGGACCCGTCCCTGGTTTCCTCCACGTTAGCAACGACTGTTTCTCTCAGGGCGCTGCAGGGGTCCTCTCGTTCGCACCCAATCATGGTACAGATTGACGGCACATTCGATAGCTGCTCAAATTCTGTAGAGCCAGTTTTGTCCCACCCTGATATAGTTGCAGATGTTTCGTGTCATTCCCTCGACACGGCTCCTCCCTCTCGCGACCTTGATTGTCCGAGCAGAGGTTCAGACATCGACTAGCCTCCACCTATTCCACGTACAGTCGTACTTTGTAGGGAATTGCAGGATCTTATTGGATATCCGCTCGTTCTGGTTGTAGTCGAGAGGCATTTCAAGGCTCGTTGTGACCGCTGTTACCAAGTCAAGGTGTCTACAATAACTTACGTACAGTATGCCCAATTCACAACGCTGTGGTCCATTTTGTTATTTACTGTTAAGATTTCTCCTTACAAGTACGATTTTCCCCGCTCGCTGTTTTGATCTTGCATTTCGTGCCTCCTTTTTGTGTTCACGTAAACATGATAGTACACTTCCGGGTCTTACTTGCCTCGAAATATGCAGTGTTTGTATAGTTGGTTGTGGAAAGCCCGAAAAAAGTGTTGGAAAACACAGAAAAACGGCAGCTGACGTGACGCGGCGTCGATCAAGATCACGTCGATACCCTAAACGCTAAGCTGTGTATCAGATGAGCTGAGTACAACGGCTGCCACGTGGCGCGTAGCGACAAACAAGATCTGCAAAAACAAAAGTTCGTAGCAATCTGTCTTTTGTTTACAGCCATTTTCATAAATATGCGGAATCGCTTGAAAAGTTTTTTGGTAGGACCCCAAAACTATCTCAGCCACAGACACGTCACATGACTGTACTATCACTTGACCAGAGTTTGAATACTTTTCAAAGATTCATCCATACCTCAAGAAATACTCCACCTTTTTGTATGAGCTTAGTGTGAACATGGTGCAATATTGTCTCACCAATATTAGTAAGGAAAAATTATAGAGAATAAATGAGAGTGAAGAGAGTTATTAATGAATCTTTGAGGGGTGCAAGTCCTGTCAGTTTTCGATTTGGATGTGTCAGCACATGCATGACGCGACCAGTCCTCTGATTGGGCAGAGGTTTAAAGTGTAGTCATGTCGTTCCATCCCTGCCTCAGCAACTCTTTTCTTCATATTTCGAGTATCTAGAAACATGTAATAGTAGTTATACTCTTCACAAATACAATCCTGAACTGTTTTAAGGAATATTGAAGGAATGAGACACAAAATACAGCCAAAAATGAGACTTTCAAACGGTGGTCACAGCATTGAGACAATTTCACACATGGACAGTTTCGGGGTCCTCCCAAAAAAAATTTTCAAGCGATTCCGCATATTTATGAAAATGGCTGTAAAATCTCTTCACATATTTCAAAATCACATTAAAAAAAAAAGAAAGAGAGAGCTATGTATCTACGCAGATGAAACTACTGGGGTATTGTCGGGCTGCCCCACAGCCGATTCGTGCGAAGCCGATTTCGAATGCTTATATATGTGTCACCTACTGTAGTTCAGGAAATAAGTTCAATGTTTATGTTGTGCATGGTGATTGAGCTCACTATCAACAGACTATGGTCGTTTTTTTCCACTACCTGGTTGAGCGAATGAGTCAACGCCCAGCTTTGGGACAAGGAGGGCCTGAAAGATGTATCTCGATCACCACAGGCAGTCTGAGGCAGTTGGATATCCGAGAGGTGGACGAGGCCAGAAGATGTATCGCATGGTGAAGAGTAAAGAATATTCTTTTATTGGCCCCCGAACCCCGACCCCCGAGCACAGAGCCAAGTCCTCGCATGATGTCATCCTTGCTTGGTTCCGAGGTTGGACAATACCGCGACCGAATGGCCCTTGCCAGCGCACATGGACAAGTTTTGGGCAAAGCAGGTCCAGAGTCGATTCCGATATATAACCCACGCAGCCAAGTCACCGAGCCATTACCCTGCTCCTCCGAGTCCATTTCCACACTCTTCCCTGCACCTACGCGCATACGACGTTTTTGTCCTCTGAATGCGTTAGTGCTCACCCCTTATTGTAATTTCACGGATATGTTCAGGATTAAAAAACTACGGGACTGTAGGACTTATTATCCGTGACAACCCCGCAGCTGTGGGAGAGTACATTGGC
>QFDX01000395.1:2126-25251 GCA_003315875.1 Lactifluus piperatus | reverse complement strand
TATGGCATCTACATTTTTAATCAAGTATCTATGGCCATCTATGGCAAAAACAGCAGTTTGCTGATGCGTAACAGAAGATCAAAAATTACATAACAACACTAAAGGTAAGCAGAAAGGTACCATGAGCCATACGATGTGATGAAGGATGTGTTACGGTTCTGAGGGACTGTATGTGCAAAGAGCACTGTTCAATTGTCTTGTATTCTCAATTGGAGAATACCCAAACCAAACTGAACTAGGAATAGAATGACTCCTAGAGTAAACCAATAGATGGTGAATTGGACTATGAGAATGACTAGGAGAGCAAGCAAGAATGCCAGCCCTTGGACGTGCCTAGTTAAGGCAGAGTGGGGATGCACAAGCAGAGAAGGAAGGAGAAGGAATATGACGGTTTTCGACTGCCTCCAAACACACTACAGTGATGCTAGTGAGGGAAGCACTCAGGGAACTGAAGGAGGGGTATGAAGGCTCGTCACACAACCGACAGATTGGCCTCCTTGATCAGCTGCGAGAGATGGTTCCCTAACGAGTATTCCTGGAGTGTGTAGTCGAGATAGAAGGGGGAATTAATTACCTCCTCTTCCGACTAAAGACATGAAGGATAACTGGGGTTCAGATTCTGAACTAAACTGAAGCTTAGGGCTTCAGTGTCATACTAGAGAACTTAAATACACGTGTGAGAATCATGTGCTACTACGCTTTTGACATGTGTTTCTAATAAACACATGTCGCTTCATCCTGAGCATGTGTTTCTAGTAAACTGTCACGTTTCTGACACTGACTAGACAAACCAGTTGTTCCCACAAGAGCTGGGAGAGTCTTGATCAGGTGATTGTGTACAATACATGTGATTATGGACTGACACGGAGAACTGTATGATACATGTGATTGTAGGAGCATGTGTTTATTAGAAACACATGTCGAAAAGCATAGTAGCATATGATTCTCACACGTGTATTTAAACTCTCTAGTACGACACTGAAGCCCTAAGCTTCAGTTTAGTTCAGAATCTGAACCCCAGTTATCCTTTGTGTCTCTAATTGGAAGAGGAGGTAATTAACTCCCCCTTCTATCTCGATTACACACCCCGGGAATACTTGTTAGGGAACCATCTCTCGCAGCTGATCAAGGAGGCCAATCTGTTGGTTGTGTGACAAGCCTTCATACCCCTCCTTCAGTTCCCTGAGTGCTTTCCTCACTAGCATCACTATAGTGTGTTTGGAGGCAGTCGAAAACCGTCATATTCCCTCTCCTTTCTTCTCTGCTTCTGCATCCCCACTCCGCCTTAACTAGGCACGTCCAAGGGCTGGCATTCCTGCTTGCTCTCTTAGTCATTCTCATAGTCCAATTCACCATCTATTGGTTTACTCTAGGAGTCATTCTATTCCTAGTTCGGTTTGGCCTGGGTATTCTCCAATTGAGAATACAAGACAATTGAATGGTGCTCTTCACACATACGGTCCTTCAGAACCGTAACATAAGCTGAAGCTTCCTACCAGGAGGAAGTCAGTTGCAATAGGTTGCAAACAAAGTATAGTCACAGTCACCATTCCTCCCATCATCTACCAGGAGGACGTCGAGTTCTGGCCAGAAGGAACACCAGAAGAGTTAAGAGGACTCTACGAGCAATTTCACGAAAGTTTTTGGTGTGCACAAGAGATACACACCGCCTATCAAAGAGGAAACCTATCAAGGGAAGCCAGTCGAGCAGCATGGGCACTAACAGCAGAAATTTGGGTGCTCATAGAAGAGTTTGAAGACACACTTGCTCGCATAAGGAGAGTTGAAAACTTTCAATTGCTACTCCTTCAACTTTGGCAAGAAATCCAAACAGTATAAAGGAATCCCACCATTGCAGGGTATCAATGACTCATCAACCTTCAAACGGATATCCTCTACCTCATAGCAAGATTCCAAAGTGTCGATTCCACTAGAATATAGTCGGGACACTGAGTGGACAATAGTCCTTCAATGGTACAGAGACAATTTACCTCCACATATCAGAGGAGACGCAGTTTGGAGAGAATTCGTAGACGAATCAGATAGGGATTGCTACCACATTCGAGCAGTCAACACACAAACAGGACAACCCCAGGACCTTGCAGTCGAATTCATCAACCACGAGTGGCACGTTGTCTTCTGGAATGACGAAGCCTACGTCACAAAGCCAAGTTGTGTAATAGTGAAGGAAACATACCCGGATTATGGACTAGGGTGGTATCAAGAAACAGACGAAAGCCACCCCAATTATTCACCACACACACCTGTTTCCCCCCAAGAGTTCAGACACACACCTCATGACAGTGACAAGGACGAGCCTGCCACTGTTCAATGAGAATCCACAGTACCAGTTCCAACACTTGTGATCACCCCAACCGCTGAAGCGGTTACAGAACCAGACATTGATATTGACACTGCTCTACTTTGAGTAGGAACCGACTTCATATCCCTCACACACAAAGGAGTTATGTCAGAATGTTACGGTTCTGAGGGACCATATGTGCGAAGAGCACCATTCAATTGTCTTGTATTCTCAATCGGAGAATACCCAAGCCAAGCTGAACTAGGAATAGAATGACTCCTAGAGTGAACCAATAGACGGTGAATTGGACTATGAGAACAACTAAGAGAGCAAGCAGGAATGCCAGCCCTTGGACGTGCCTAGTTAAAGTGGAGTGGGGATGCACAAGCAGAGATGAAAGGAGAAGGAATATGATGGTTTTCAACTGCCTCCAAATGCACTACAGTGATGCTAGTGAGGGAAGCACTCAGGGAACTGAAGGAGGAGTATGAAGGCTCATCACACAACCGACAGATTGACCTCCTTGATCAGCTGCGAGAGGTGGTTCCCTAACGAGTATTCCTGGGGTGTGTAGTCGAGATAGAAGAGGGAATTAATATGAGTTAATTACCTCCTCTTCTGATTAAAGACACGAAGGATAACTGGGGTTCAGATTCTGAACTAAGCTGAAGCTTAGGGCTTCAGTGTCGTACTAAAGAGCTTAAATACACATGTGAGAATCATGTGCTACTACGCTTTTGACATGTGTTTCTAATAAACACATGTCACTTCATCCTGAGCATGTGTTTCTAATAAACACATGCTCCTACAATCACATGTATCGTACACAATCACCTGATCAAGACTCTCCCAGCTCTTGTGGGAACAACTGGTCCGTCTAGTCAGTGTCAGAAACGTGACACAGAACCCCTTCCAGTGGAACCAGCAGCAGCTGAGGAACCTCACCTCTGGGAAACGATGGATGTAACAGCAGAAGCAGCAAGTGCATGAGCACAACGAAGGGCAACATTGTTGCCAATATTCATACGATCAGCAATGGCCAGTGGCTCTCAAGTTCGAGGAGGGAGAGGGCCTACCGGGGGAGGATCCCCAGGAGGATCTCCAGGAGCAGGAACCGCTGCCCTTCCTGCACAACCACCACCTCCACCTCAGCAAGGAGGGACGTCAGGGAATCCCCCATCTACCTTCGCAGGAGAACGATCTAAGAGTGAAGAGTTTATGGGAGAGTTCCGACGCTATTGGCGACTTAACCCCACACACCCAAACCTGTCTGTACCAGCCCAGCGAATTGTCTGGTTCCTTACCTACATGAGGGGACCTCTTGTAGACGATTGGGTCAAGAAGAAAATGGACGAGCTAGACAATGCATTGAATGGAGGAGCAAACCCAAATGATGACCAGTTATGGGTAGACTTCAAGGCAAGCTTTGAATCCTCCTTCACGGATACGTCACGACAACAACAGGTGTTCATCGCTTCTTGCTTTCTTACCACCACCATCTCTGGTTTTTCCCACGATGGCCCCTAGGTTTTCAACCCCTGAGGAAGAGCACCTCGCCCACATCAGAGCCTCAAACGCGCAAGCGAACAACGAGCCATATGATGCTGAGCTGCTTGCCTCCCCCCCATACACATCCTTTGCCCCTGCTCAAGCTCAACCCTTGCCTGAGGCCTCCCAGGCTTTGGGCAGGGCTCTGGAGTTTTTGCGGGAGTTTGATTTGCCTCCCAGGGCTTCTGTCTTCTCCACAGTATCTCCACCTCATGACTACATGCAGCTGGACCAGCCCGGCACCAATTCCCCCGAGTTTTTACCTACCCAGGTTTTCACAGGGACTCCCAGTTCCACGCCCACTCCAACACCTGCCATGGATACTTTGGCCGGTGGGGCTGGACCCCCCCATTCTCCTCGCTACTTCCCACCCGGGAAGAAGCTCCCAAAGAAGAGGGCACTTACTGAGCACACGGAACTTTCCATGTTTGACATCCTCAACATCTTCTGTCACCGCTGGTTCCTCTCACGAGACCACCTCAGGGCCTAGGCCCTTTCGGCCCAGAAGGCCAAAGACGGGAAAATTTTTTGGGTCGAGTTCGCTCCCCATTTCCACGCTCACCTGGTCAAGTGCGCCGTTGCACTGGTACCTCGCCCCATTCAGGTGGTGAAAAAGGTGATGTTTGTGTTTATCTTAGAGCTTCTCAACAAGGAGGCCCCCCAGGCCTTTTTCGATCTCACCAAGGGCGACCGGCGGGCAACCGCTGCCCAGAAGGAGAGGAAGTGACTTGCAAGGAAGAGGAACCGCGCATTGAGGCAAGACCAGCGCAAAACGGCTGAAGAAGCTGTGGAGCGCGCCTCACAACCCACGTGTACGTACTGTGGACGTAAGTTTGCAGTGCAGAAAGCGGCGAAGAGACACCGATGCCCTCTTGCCAAAGGGGCTAGCCAAGGTACTGGGACATGGGCAAGCAACGTGAGAATGGACGCCCCCCCAACCCTGAATGAGCCAGGCCCATCAAACCCCCCTGCTCCCCCTGCCCCCACTTCCACACTCTCGAAGACCAGCAAGAAGAGGAAGAAACCCACCGCCATTACCTCTGCCCACGAGGCCGCTCTTGAGCAAAACCCCGTGGACACATTCGACAGTGCGTATGCTTCCTCCACTCCTGCATTCGTGAACACTGCCACCTCAGGCTGCCGATCGGAGAGACTCAACACCTCAAAGAAGAGGTGAACGAGGAAGGGTCTTATGCAGTCAGTAGTGCTACCTAGTGTATAGTGTGTTCGGTATGCTTAGTTGACATGGCGAAGGGGCATCCCCCCAACCCGCTATATAAATTATTTCAAAAAAAAAAAAAAAAAACAGCAGGCGTTCAATGAGCTTGTAAGCCTTACCATGCAAGGGAAAGACTTGGACAGGTACATCGCGAAGTTCCACACCCTCCTAAACCGAAGTGGATGGCCAGCAGATCACCCTGCGAGTATATTCCAATTCCAAAAAGGACTACCCACAGCTCTTCATAAAGCCATCAGAGCTCATATGCCCTGAGGAGGGGTAAAGACCTTGGGAGATTGGCAGAAAGCGGCCCAAGAAGAGCAAGCACAATGGATCGAAGATGAAGCCGAAGGCTTTAACCTTCATGGGCCGAAGAAGAATTGGAGACAGAACCTTCAAGGACATAAATCGTGGACCAAAAAAGGACCACCACCATGAGGAGGATCGTCACAAGGGTGGCAACAATGCGACCCTAATGCCATGGATGTAGATCTGGCACGAGTAGGACAAATGACAGAGGAGAAGAAGAAGAAACTGGCTGCTGAAGGACAATGCTTCTTTTGTGAAAGACAAGGACACGTAGCAAGGAACTGTCCCAAGAAGCCAAAGCCGAACCAAGGACAGAGAGGATCATCTGCAGCAGTCAAAGCGACAAAGGAAGAAGACAAAGAAGATAAAGAAACTGTACCTATGATGTCTCAAACCATGCTCCAATACTTCCAAAGCCTGAATGAAGAAGACCGAGACATGATTGTGGAAGATATGATGAAGCTCGACAACAAGGATTTTTGAAAGGCCTGAGGATGGTGGTCGACCCTCAGGACGATATGCAGAATGTCCCAATGTATATTAGAAGAATTCGTAGTCTCAAATTACCAGTGATGTTCTCAAGCATGCATATACAGACCAATGAAGTAGCCCTCATCGACAGTGGGGCTACAGAAAACTTCATGGACTATCAACTAGTGATCAAATGGAGGCTAGGGCAAAGAAAATTAGAAGTGCCATGACCAATCTTGAATGTGGATGGAACAGGCAATAAAGCAGGAAGTGTGACGGACTATTGCATCCTCAGAACATATGTAGGGAGCAAGGAGGTCCTACAACAATTCTATATCACCAATCTAGGTGATGATCAACTCATTCTTGGTTATCCATGGCTACGACACTTCAACCCTGACATCAACTGGGCAGAACATCAGTAAAATGTCATCCAACTTAAAATCACTTAAAAGCACTTAAAATCACTTAAAAATAGCTTTAAGTGAGCTAAGAGAAATAAGCTATATCGGCTCCTTGAAAATTGCTTAAAACTACTTAAAATGGAAAAAATTTAAGAACTTTCCAAGAAGCTCTCAAGTGGTTTTCAAGCTTGTTTTATTTTACATCAAGCTTATTAAGTTGTACTCCCAAAACATGATTTTCAGGCAGTTTAAGATGTTTAAGAGCTTCCATCAGCAAGTTCTATTCCCAAGTGTAAATAATATGCTATTATTGAAATTATCATGATACAAAAAAGTATGGAAAATGCTGCTACTTCTACCACGCTGGCCTTTGTCCTCACACTGCTGCTGTCATCCTCGCGTTGCTCCTGCTGCGGCCATCGTTCTCATGCTGCTGGTGCTGCCCCAGCTGGTGTCTGCTGCTGTGGCCCTCATCCCTCATGCTGGTGCTGCTGTGGGTGCTGTCCTTGTGCCGCTCGTGCTGGTGTGGGCATTGTCGTCGCGCCGCTGGTGGTGGTGTGGGCGATGTCCCCATGCTGCTCGTGCTGCTGTGGGCGCTGTCCTCGTGCTGCTTGTGCTGGTGTGGGCGTTGTCCCCGCGCTGCTCGTGCTGCCATGTGCGCTGTCCTCGTGCCGCTGATGCTGGTGTGGGCGTTGTCCCCGCGCTGCTCATGCTGCCGCGGGCGCTGTCCTCATGCCGCTGATGCTGGTGCGGGCGTTGTCCTCGTGCCGCTCATGCTGGTGTGGGTGTTGTCCCTGCGCTGCTCGTGCTGGTGTGGGCCTTGTCCCTCGCGCTGGTGCTGGTGTGGGCATTGTCCCCGCGCTGCTCATGCTGCTGCGGGTGCTGTCCTCGTGCCGCTGATGCTAGTGCGGGTGTTGTCGTCGCACTGCTGGCGCTGCTGTGGGCCTCGTCCCTTGTGCTGGTGCGGGCGTTGTCCTCGTGCCGCTGGTGGTGGTGTGGGCGATGTCCCTGTGCTGCTCGTGCTGCCGTGGGCACTGTCCTCGTGCCGCTGGTGCTGGTGTGGGTGTTGTCCCCGCGCTGCTCGTGCTGATGTGGGCCTCGTCCCTCGCACTGGTGCTGCCATCCTCGCGCTGCTGTGTGTGTGGAAGCTAGTGATGAGGGTGGGTGCTTACCCCACGGGCACCCTATCTGGGCCTCCTGGTACTCCCTTGGGGCCTCTTAACCCCAAACAACCCCCTCACATCCCATTTGGACGGGGAGGAGGGGTGTATACAAAACTGAAAACCAAAAAAATGTAAGTAAAATGAGTAAAGGAAAACGCACGAGGTGTGGCAATCTTTCAGCCACAGTTTGCCACTTGCTGTTGATGGACCAGGAACTGCTTGAGGCCAGAGAGCAAGGTGGCGGTGGGAGGTGGCGGTGTCAAGTCTGTCGACTGTCAACAGTCCTTTAAGCCATATGCGTACCCGTGAAAGAAGTTGAACTTGATTTGTAAGACCAAAAGTAACCGCGCGAGTTGTCCAAACAGGGTCAAACATTCATTCCCACGGCTGACTTCTGTTTTTTTTTTACCAAGTCATGACTTCCTTATCACGGGTACGGCCACCACCGCCTCTCATCACCACTTCGCCCTCTGGCATCAAGCAGTTCCCAGTCCATCAACAGCAAGTAGCAAATTGTGTGGCTGAAAGATTGCCACACCTCGTGCATTTTCTTTTACTTATTTTACTTACATTTTTTTGGTTTTCAGTTACCTTGTAGTATACACCCCTCCTCCCCATCCAAATGGGATGTGAGGTGGTTGTTTGGGGTTAAGAGGCCCCAAGGGAGTACCAGGAGGCCCGGGTAGGGTGCCCGTGGGGTAAGCACCCACCCTCATCACTAACTTCCACACACACAGCAGTGCGAGGTCAACGCCCACACCAGCACCAGCGGCGTGAGGTCAACACCTGCACCAGCACCAGCGCGAGGGACGAGGCCCACAGCAGCACCAGTGGCGCGAGGACAATGCCCGCACCAGCACCAGCGGCGCGGGGACAACACCCACACCAGCACCAGCGGCGCGATGTCAACACCCGCACCAGCACCAGCGGCGTGAGGACAACGCTCGCACTAGCACCATTGCGAGGGACGAGGCCCACACCAGCACGAGCAGTGCGGGGACAACACCCACACCAGCACCAGCGGCGTGACGACAATGCCCGCACCAGCACGAGCAGTGCGGGGACAACGCTCACACCAGCACCAGCAGCGCGAGGACAGCACCTGCGGCAGCACCAGCATGAGGGACGAGGCCCACAGCAGCACGAGCAGCGCGGGGACAACACCCACACCAGCACCAGCGGCGCGAGGACAGCACCTGCGGCAGCACCAGCACGAGGGACGAGGCCCACAGCAGCACGAGCAGCACAGGGACAACACCCACACCAGCACCAGCAGCACGATGACAATGCCCGCACCAGCACGAGCAGCACGGGGACAACACTCACACCAGCACCAGTGGCGCAACAACAATGCCCATGGCGGCACGAGCAGCGCGGGGACAATGCCCACACCAGCACCAGCGGCGCAAGGACAGCACCTGCGGCAGCACCAACACGAGGAACGAGGCCCACAGCAGCACGAGCAGTGCAGGGACAACACCCACACCAGCACCAGCGGCGTGACAACAACGCCCACAGCAGCACGAGCAGCACAGGGACAACACCCACACCAGCACCAGCGGCGCGACAACAACGCCCACAGCAGCACGAGCAGCGCGGGGACAACGCCTACAGCAGCACCAGTGGCACGACGTCAATGCCCGCACCAGCACGAGCAGCGTGGGGACAATGCCCACACCAGCACCAGCGCGAGGGACGAGGCCCACACCAGCATGAGCAGCACGGGGACATCGCCCACACCAGCACGAGCAGTGTGGGGACAACACCCACACCAGCACCAGCGGCGCGGGGACAATGCCCGTGGCAGGCACAAGCAGCGCAGGGACAACGCTCACACCAGCACCAGCGGCGTGACGACAACACCCACACCAGCACCCAGCGGCACGAGGACAGTGCCCGCGGCAGCACCAGCATCGCGAGGACGAGGGCTGCAGCTTATAGTAGCTTACTCCTAGCTTAACAAATGCCATAATTATTGGTGTCCTTAGGCACCCTTAGCCAACTTAAGTACAACTTGTCATACTTTAGTTCATCTTAAACTTTACTTAAATGAAAATTCTCTAAGTAGCTTAAGTTACCAGTTTTTAAGCTTTATAAGTGATTTTAAGTGATTTTAAGTTGGCTGACATTTTACTGATGAAGGACAACTAAAGGATGGAACAATATGAATAGAGACAAAGTGGTTCAAATGGAAGGAGCAGAGGCGAAGAATGAGGAGCCAAAGGGTGACCGCGCCTGAGGGTCTGAGCGAAGGAGAAGAGATCATCGTCATAGCAAGGAACATCGCCCAGGAATGGGCCATAGTAGCCAACAAGAAGAAGAAAGCCCTGACAGCCCAAGATGTCCCTCAGGAATACCAACAGCACGCTCAAGTGTTCTCTGAAGAAGCAGCTAAACGCTTCCCTCCAGCGCGACCAGAAGATCACCCAATTAAACTAGTCCCAGATGCACCAGCATCGATCAATTGCAAGGTGTACCCTCTCACTAAGGCAGAGCTAGAGGTGACGGAAAAATTCATAAGGGAAAATGAAGAACTTGGGTATATTGAAAAGTCAGACTCCCCCTGGTCAACACCCTACTTCTTTATCAAAAAGAAGGATGGAAGTTTGCGACCCATACAAGATTATCAAATGGTCAATAAGTACACAATACGGGACACTTATCCCATCCCTCGAATTGAACAGATTCTTGAAGGACTTGATGGGAAAGAGTTGTTCACTGCATTGGACATCTGATGGGGGTATAACAATATTTGAATCAAACTGGATGACAAGTGGAAGGCAGTGTTCAAAACACCCATAGGGCTATTTTTTTTTTTTTTTTTTTTTTTGAAATAATTTATATAGCGGTTTGGGGGAACGCCCCTTGCTGCGTCAAAACAGCGTACCAATGACACTATAAACTATTTAGCTACTGACTGTATAATCCCTTTGCGGGTCCTCCTTTTCTTTGAGGTGTTTAGTCTCTCGGAACGGCGGTCCACTGCGACTGTCGTTGCAAATGCAGGAGTGGAAGATGCAAACTCAGAGTCGAATGTGTCTGTGGGGTGAGACGCAAGCGCCGCCTTGCGGGCAGAGGTAGGAGCGACGGGCTTCTTCCACTTTTTGCTGGGCTTAAACATAGCGGGGGAGATGTCAGGGGGAGCAGGGGGGTTAGATGGGCCCGGCATGCTCGGGGGAAAGGCTGGGTCGGTTCTCACGTCCTCAGGCCTAGTCCCAGTTCCTCGGCTAGCCCCTTTGGCCAGAGGGCATCGGTGTCTCTTCGCCGCTTTCTGCGCTGCGAACTTACGTCCGCAGTACGTACACGCGGGTTGTGAGGAGCGCTCCACAGCTTCTTCAGCTGCTTTGCGCCGGTCTTGCCTCAATGCGCGGTTCCTCTTCCTTGCAAGTCGCTTCCTCTCCTTCTGGGCAGCGGTTGCCCGCCGGTCGCCCTTGGTGAGATCGAAGAAAGCTTGGGGGCCTTCCTCGTTGAGAAGCTCTAAGATGTACACGAACATCACCTTTTTCACCGCCTGAATGGGGCAAGGTACGAGTGCAACGGCACACTTGACCAGGTGAGCGTGAAACTGGGGAGCGAACTCGACCCAAAAAATTTTTCTGTCCTCGGCTTTCTGGGCCGAGAGGGTCTGGGCCCTGAGGTGGTCCCTCAAAAGGAACCAGCGGCGTCGGAAGGTGTTGAGAATGTCGAACACGGAAAGTTCCGTGTGCTCAGTAAGCACCCTCTTCTTTGGGAGCTTCTTCCCAGGTGGGAAGTAGCCGTCCAGCGAGGGTACAGCCCCCCCAGCCAAAGTATCCATGGCGGGGGTTTGGGTGGGCTTGAGAATGGGGGTCCCCATGAAAACCGGGGTAGGTGAAAACTCGGGGGAATTGGTGCCAGGCTCGTCCAGCTACATGATGGTGTCAGGAGGAGAGGTAGGAGCCAAAGAACGAGCTGCCATTTCCGCCTGATGCGCTAGGCTTTCAGCCATGGTCGGCCAGGCCAACCGGTTCGCGCAAATCTGGGGGAAGTCAGCGTACGGGGGGGAAGCAAGTAGCTCGGCGTCATGGGGCATGCCATCCACTTTCGCGGTGTATGCCTCATGGCGGGCGAGGAATTCGTCCTGAGGGGTTGGAAACCTAGGGGCCATCGTGGGAAAAACCGGAGATGGTGGTGGTAAGAAAGCAAGAAGCTGTGACCCATAGGGCTATACCAACCACTTGTTATGTTTTTTGGACTCATGAATTCACTGGCTACATTCCAAAGAACCATGGATCAGATCTTTCAACCCCTTAAGAACAAGTACCCGGGAATGCTCTATGTGTACATGGACGATATCTTGATAGCAACACCGAACGATCTTTCTCTACACCAAGAAATAGTGCACCAAGTACTTGCACTCCTCAAGAAGGAATCATTTTTCTTGAAGCCATCAAAGTGTAAATTCAAGCAGACCAGCATAGACTACCTGGGCATACAAGTCGAACGAGGAACCATTCAAATTGATCCCACAAAACGTGATGGACTAGCAGATTGGCCAAGGGAACTCAAGACAGTTAGACAAGTCCGAAGCACATTAGGTGTTCTAGGATATCAAAGACCTTTTATTTGAGACTTTGCTAAACTGGCAAAACCCCTCACCTCATTGTTGAAGAAAGGACAGAACTTCCAGTGGACAGAAGAATGCACTCAAGCATTGGACCGCCTCCTCAAAATAGTGGCCAATGATCCAGTACTACACCGCCCGAACTATGACAAACCCTTCTTCTTGGAAGTAGATGCATCTCAGTATGCAACTGGTGCGATCTTATATCAGGAAAACGAACATGGACATCGCTTCTTGCTTTCTTACCACCACCATCAGTGATTTTCTCACGATGTCTTCACCCCCCTCCCTGTCCATCGAGTCCTCCCCTGCCCTCACCCACCTCTCAGCAATGTTTAGTGCAGCCAGGGCCAGGTTGAGCTCACCGGAATCGTTGAGGCCTTCAACCCCCACTCCCACTGTGCCACGCCCCCGAGGCCGCAAGGCCTCAAAGGCTGGGGCTTCCCATCAAGGCGCTCCGGAATTTTCCGATCCTCTAGCAGGTTTTCAAGGAGCTCCCCTTACACTGGTTCAGTCATCCTCAAGAGTCTCACTGGACGATGCCACCCCCCGTGCCGTCAACCCCTGCGACGTACCCCTCAGGGTGAAGCAGGCTGAAAAACGGTCTCTTCCTGGGAATGCGGAACTTTCCGTATTCGATATTCTCAACATCTTCTGTTGGCGATGGTTCTTATCCATCGATCATCTCAAGGCCCAGGTCTTCTTGGCCCAAAAGGCCGAGGATGGAAAAATTTTTTGGGTTGAGTTTGCTCCCCAGTTTCACGCCCACCTGGTCAAGTGCGCTGTTGCGCTTGTCCCTCACCCCCTCCAAAAGGTGAAAAAGGTGATGTTCGTATACTTATTAGAGCTTCTCAATGGTCAAGGCCCCCTGGCCTTTTTCAATCTCGCGAAGGGCGCAAGGCTAGCAACCCAGGCCCAGAAGGAGAAGAAGCGTCTTGCACGGAAAAGGGCCCACGCATCGAGGCGTGAGCGCCGGAAGGCTGCCGAGGAGGCGGCCGGAGGGCGCTTGCCTAAGCGACAATGCTGGAGTTGCGGACACAAGTTCATGACAAGGAAGTCGATGAAGAGGCACCGATGCCCCATTTCCAAGGAGGCTATCAAGAGTAGTGGAGCGGAGATGGGCAAGGGTAAAACTGTCGCCCCCTCCCAGCCGAGCAAGCTGGCTGCTCCCCATCCTACCCCTGATCCTTCCCTCAAACACCTCGCGCCCACAGCCGCCATTGCCCTCATGACTACGACGATCCCGGAACCCGCGCTCACTGCCTGAGAAGCCGCTGCAAGGAGGCCGAGACGGAACGTGCAGCCCGGCGACCTTGCATCCGACCAGCCTTATGAGAGCACCTCCAACCACCAATCGAAGCGGCTAAACACCGAGACGAAACGCAGAGTTAGGAGGGGACTGATGGACACATTGCGCGATAAGGACTAGATTAGTGGCTTCTCTCTGTTCCTTTGACGCGGTACATAGTGCTGTGTAGCCTGAAGCCCGCGAATAAATTCTAAAGTTGATTCAAAAAAAAAAAACGAACATGGACGCCTTTGCCCAGTGGGATATCACTCATGTACCCTCAATGAAGCTGAAAGGGGGTATGACGTTCATGATAGGGAACTTCTAGCAGTCATTAGAGGACTCAGAAACTGGCGACACATCCTATTGTCATCTCCTTACAAAATCACAGTATACATGGATCATGCCAACCTCACTTACTACCGATCCCCACAAAGGATAAACCAACGAGTGGCCAGATATCTTGCAGACCTTTTGGAGTATGATTTCGCCTTGATACACAAACCTGGAAAGACAAATCATGCAGACCACCTCTCACGACACCCAGGCTATGATACTGGACTTCATGACAATGAGGAAGTACTTGTCTTACCAGAAAGACTCTTCGCACAAGCATTGCAACTTGGAGGACTCGAGGCAGAAGTAGCAGAACAGCAAGGAGGACGACCTGAAATCAATGATTGGAAGACCACATGGCCCATTGTAGATAAGGAAGGAGCATTCTACCACCATGGACGAATGGTGGTCCCACAAATTCCAGATTTGCAACGACAGCTCCTCCAACAATATCACGATCACATAACAGCAGGACACCCAGGTATCAGGAATACATTGCACGCACTAAGTCAAGACTTTTGGTGGCCTGCAATGCGAGCCTTCATCACAAACTATGTAAAAGGATGTGCAGTGTGTCAAAGTACAAAACCCAACACAGTTTGGGCAAAGCCCCCTCTATTCCCAATCACGATGACCTCAGGAGCTCCTCCCTTCCAAACAGTAGCTATGGACTTGATCACGGACCTCCCTGAGAGCCAGGGAAAGGATGCCATACTCACAATCGTTGATCATGATTGCTCAAAGGCTGCAATCTTTATTCCATGCACCAAAACAGTAACTGCAGAAGAACTGGCCCAATTGTATGCCCAACATGTCTTTCCTCACTATGGAGCACCCCAGAAAATTATTTCAGACTGGGACACCCGCTTGGATGCCAAATTCACTCGAGCACTGTGTGCCCTCTTAGGAATTTCACAGAACATGAGCACAGCCTATCACCCTCAAACTGACAGCCAGTCCGAAAGAGCTAATCAAAGTGTGGAACAATTCCTTCGCATCTATGGGAATGTTTGACAAGACGATTGGGCTGCACTTCTTCCCATGGCGCAATTTGTAAAGAACAGCTGGCCAAATGAAACCACAGGACGAACCCCATTTGAACTCCTTATTGGCTATACTCCGATGCTCCAAGTGAAACACCAGAACATGCCACTTCCAGAAATCAATTGAAGGCAGGAGTGGCTGAAACAGTTATGAGAAGATGCACAGGAAGCTATTCTCCGGACACAACAGTTCATGGCCAAGAAAAGCGGGCGCAAGAAAGGGCAGTACTCCTATGTTCCTTACAAGGAAGGCGATTTGGTATGGCTTGAGGGAATGAACCTGAAACTCACACACCCATTGGCCAAATTGGCACCCAGGCATTACGGACCCTTCCCTATTGAGAAGGTAGTGTCTCCGATTGTTTTCCGACTCACACTCCCATCACATTGGAAGATTTTCAATGTCTTCCATGCCTCTCTTCTCACACCATACTATGCCTTCCGGTACACTCGCCGTCCCGTACTCTTGCCAGTCACACAGGGTCATGTATTACTAAGGCCTACATTCCAACTCCGCTGGTGGCCACATGTGGTGAGAATTCATGCAATATTCACACGTTGTTAACTTGAAATCCAATGTGAATGTAACTTGTGTTATGGACAGCTATCGATACATGTGCATGAACAGGCAGGTAATGAGGGGGGTATGCACAGATGATACAAAGATGAAAGTTAAGGTCAATTAGGATTAGTATAAGGCCAAAACCCTGTATGAGTTGCTGGGGTCACGGTATCTTTCGAATGATTATGTTGGTGTGAGCCGGAGGTGACAGGATCTGTCGGTATCCCAAATTGTTGATACATATTGTATATAGGCTGTTGAAGCGAACTAGAATCAGCAAGTTAGTATGTATCTGATCATGAGGAAAAGAAATTTGCAGATTAGACAACGCTCGGAGAGAACTTGGCCCAGGATGAGATGATGTGGACAGGCTGCTGGTGCGTTGTTTGTCCCCTTGGACAAGTCCAGCAAACCAGGGCTGGTCTGCAAGAGCTTCCCTTATGTCCGGTAGATCCAAGTGTTTGCCTTTGAGTCAGTCACTGAGGGTCTACTGGGAAACCTTTCACAAATCATAGTCAGAAGTATTCTATGTTGGAAAGCAGCAAATTCACATCGTTGTCATCTGCTGCTGCCTGAATGGACATAAATTTGCCATCAATCACACCTGCAACAGCTTTCTGCATGTGGCTTTCATACTCCGGATCACTTGCAGCAAGGAGTTTACCAGTTACCGGTTACCCCTAGGCCTTTTGACAAGAGTAGACGGCCTTCCTTGGACATGACACATGAGATGCATTGAATGGAACACTGACTATTCATTGATATTCATTCTCTGACACGGGTGGGGTGACAGGAAGAGTGACACCCAAATTTGGCAAGGAAAAAACTGATAACGTCCTACCTCTCCCACTTTCAAGCAATCAATGATTTTTATGATTCAGTCTAATATTACAATCTGAATATAAGTTAAATATTTGAAAGATCAGACTATCACCAACAAAAAGAGCTTTACAGAACATTATCAGCGAGTGGAAGGGACGATTCAGCCACTGGCGAGTGTACCGGAAGGCATAGTATAAGGAGATGGAGGAACATGGGCGCAATTATGTGGAGCCACCACCAGAAATGATCAAAGACGTACCAGAATATGAGGTGGAGCAGGTACTGGGAATGAGGCGATATGGGCGGAAGAAAAAGCTTCAATACCTCCTTTGATGGAAAGGGTACTCCTAGGCCCATGACAGCTGGGAGCCAGCTGACCAGGTACACGCCCCTGAGCTAGTTGAAGAATTTTACTACCAGAATCCGGGAGTGGTATGACAGACTTATATAAACCACCAAGAAGAGGAGAACCCCCCATCATATCACTCTACTCCTCGTCCCATGTCTCCTACATACACCGATGCCAGCACACAGACATTCTACCCATTCCGCAGCGAGAACGATGTTCTCGAGCTCCTCGATGTGGCCATGGGCATGCCCCCCAATTGCACGACTGATGGTGGAGCCGGGGACGCCTCCCCCATCTCCCACACCAACCCTTTTGTACCAAAACCACTACGCTATGGGGGAAGTCTCTTCCCCATCACCTACCCTCCTAGCCCACCAACTGCAAGAGATTTTATCTCAGGACCACCAGGGAACGACTCCTCCTCCTCTTCCTCCTCGCCCGCCACCTCTCCCCCCTCTTCGGAATGCTCTGACTGCTCCTGCGCCCCTGTTTCATCGCTGGATATGCCTGGCGATCCTTATCGAACCATTGGGGGAGCTACAGGAAGTACTAACCATATGCATCCCAGCAGGGATGGAACTGCGCCACAAAAACGGCGGTATAGTGATGGTGAGGCCAACAGGGATGGAGGAGGAGATTGCAAGCGACTTCGCGCAGATGAGTATCAGGAGCGACCGACCCCCTGCCAAGCACGAAACTCGTGCATCAGAAACCCTGTCAAACACCGCCCACGTGACTGCAAGGTCATGTTGAAATGTTTCTTTTGCGAGCAGGGACATCATCCTGGGGTAAGGTGTCATTTTCCTCACACCTTCTGCACCCCCAGGATGTGCTGGGTGCCTAAAGGGCATCCGCATTGGGGTAGAGGTTGTCACATGGCAGGTATGGATCAGGGGTTGTGGGATGATCATTTTGCGAACTGGGTTCCCCAGTATGACAAGGACTTCTGATTATGATAGGTGGACACTATCACCCTAAGAAAGGGGGTGGTGTCACGTTTCTGACACTGACTAGATGAACCAGTTGTTCCCACAAGAGCTGGGAGAGTCTTGATCAGGTGATTGTGTACGATACATGTGATTGTAGAAGCATGTGTTTATTAGAAACACATGTCAAAAAGCATAGTAGCATATGATTCTCACACGTGTATTTAAACTCTCTAGTACGACACTGAAGCCCTAAGCTTCAGCTTAGTTCAGAATCTGAACCCCAGTTATCCTTTGCATCTCTAATCAGAAGAGGAGGTAATTAACTTGCATTAATTCCCCCTTCTATCTCGATTACACACCCCAGGAATACTTGTTAGGGAACCATCTCTCGCAGCTGATCAAGGAGGCCAATCTGTCAGTTGTGTGACGAGCCTTCATACCCCTCCTTCAGTTCCCTGAGTGCTTCCCTCACTAGCGTCACTGTAGTGTGTTTGGAGGCAGTTGAAAACCATCATATTCCCTCTCCTTTCTTCTCTGCTTCTGCATCCCCACTCTGCCTTAACTAGGCATGTCCAAGGGCTGGCATTCCTGCTTGCTCTCTTAGTTGTTCTCATAGTCCAATTCACCATCTATTGGTTTACTCTAGGAGTCATTCTATTCCTAGTTCGGTTTGGCCTAGGTATTCTCCAATTGAGAATACAAGACAATTGAACAGTGCTCTTCGCACATATGGTCCTTCAGAACCATAACATAAACACATGCTCCTACAATCACATGTATCATACAGTTCTTTGTGTCAGTCCATAATCACATGTATCGTACACAATCACATGATCTAGACTCTCCCAGCTCCTATGGGGATAGCTAGTCCATCTAGTCAGTGTCAGAACGTGACAGGATGTGAATTCATGTCCGATAATCTGGTGGACTGGCTTAGACAGGAAGGTATGTCAATTGAAACCACTGCAGCTTATTTACCTTCCCAGAATGGAGTTGCAGAGTGGATGAATCGCACCCTAGTGGAACTAGTGCATGCCATGATTAATGAGCGTAAGCTGCCAAAGTTTCTGTGGGAATTAGTGATCAAACACACTGCATACCTCTGAAATTGGGCATATACCCGAGCTTGTGACAGGACACCCTATGAGGGCTGGAACCAGGAACAACCAGATATATCCCACTTAAGGGAATTTGGAGCTTCCGTCTGGATTCTCGTGCAAGGTGCTCACAAAGGGTTTAAATTAGATCCCAAGTCAAAGCAAAGAATCTTTGTCGGCTTCGATGATGGTGCAAAAAGTGTTCTATATTACAAGCCAGACACGAGGAAGATACTCAAATCTAGGAATTACAAATTCATAACGCTAACCAAGTCAACCCCCCAATCAACCGACGGTTTTGAAATTCATGTGCCCGATGTACGACGCGAGGGGGAGCTGGGAACAGACACAATGGAATCAAGCACGCAGCTGCAATCAGACAAACCGGACATCCAAGAATGGCATAAGTGTAAGCTAAATGATTACCAAAACGTCAGCAATAACATTGAAAATGGGAGAAATCTGCGTAAAAAGCCCTATGTAGATTACTGACACCTGTATGACCTGGATGAAGAAGGGGAAGTCCATGTGGCACTACCCACTTCCATGGATATTACATGTAGCACGTATGAGGATTCACCCTTGACAGGGGATGACCCAAAGACATTGAAACAGGCTAAGGAATCTCCTGATTGGTCTAAATGGGAGGAAGCGATCCGAATGGAGTTAGACCAGCTATCCCAAATGGGTACCTGGCAACTGACAGAGAAGCCATCTGATGCTGTCCCGATAGCAAACAAGTGGGTACTAACCAGAAAATTTAATAAAGCTGGGGAACTAGTCAAGTACAAGGCGAGGCTCATAGCTAAAGGATGCACACAAAGACCCAGACAAGATTATAACGAGACATTTTCACCAGTAGTGTGACTTGAAACAATTCATGTGATCCTTTCTTTGGTACCAACGCATAATCTCAAAGTTCAACAGATGGATGTTAAAGGCACTTATCTAAATGGTAAGTTACAGGAATGTGTCTACATGCATCAACCGGATGGCTACAGTGATGGGACCAATCATGTATGTTGACTAGTCAAGACTCTATACGGCCTAAAACAAGCTGGATGCGAATGGAACAGGGAACTAGATACCCAACTGAAGAAGATCGGATTCAACGCCCTGATATCTGATGCCTGCACCTACACACGATCACACAAAGGCGATACACAGATCCTCACAGTTTGGGTCGACGATTTACTATTATTCACCCAGACTGATGAAGGAATGACACGCCTTAAAGCAGAACTAAACAATGTTCTGGACCTTACCAATATAGGCGAACCCTCAAAGATAGTCAGAATTGAGATCACCTGCAAGGATGGTTTGATAAGTATTACTCAAGAGAGATACATCGAATCTATCCTGAAGTGGGAGAGCATGGAAAAGGCCCATCTGGTGAAAACCCCATTAGATCTGAACATAGCACTGATCAGGAACCCAGAAGGAGAGAATGGCGATCGCAGGAACGCTTTCGTGAGTCTCATAGGCTCACTCCAGTATCTCTCAATGGCAACATGGCCTGACATCACATTTGCAGTAAATTGACTTAGTGTGTACACTGCAAACCCGAGCATGGTCCACCAGACTGCTGTGAAGTGTATTTTGCGCTACCTCGCAGGCACAAAAAATAAAGGTATTACTTATTCGTCTGAGTTGACTGAGCTACAAGGGGATAATCTGTTCTATGGATACACAGATGCTGCATATGTGAATGTGGATGACTATCACTTGACCTCAGGATATGCGTTCATCACGAGCTCTGGGGCGATTACCTGGGAATCATGTAAACAAACAATTATTACACTATCTTCAACTGAGGCAGAATATGTCATGTTATCCGAGGCCATGCATGAAGCCAAATGGTTAGCCGCACTCTACACCGAATTGGGGTACCAACCCCGTGGACCAATTACCATACTGGGCGACAATAACAGATCAATTGCAATGGCGACCAACCCTCAATTTCATAAACGGTCAAAACATATAGCGATAAGATATCATTGGATAAGGGAACAAATAACTCAAAATACCTTACAAATCCATCAATGCAGAGATCCACAACAAATGGCTGACATCTTAACCAAAGCGCTAACCCCTGATAAACATAACAGGCACACAGCTGGATTGGGAATATCAATGGCTTGAGGGGGAGTGTTGGGGACCAAGCCTAATGCAGAAGGCATGGAATACTCCGAGGGAGCAGAATGATGGACTATGAAGTCATATTATTAATATTACTAATACAGTATATATTTCACTAACCCCAGAAAGGGGTAATATATTCTCCTTGTCTGCTCGGTTTCCCCCATATCCAATTCACCTTAGCTGCCCTAACCTCAATAGAAGGTGAGCCATCACTTGCTGCTATGCAATAGGGGCTCTGAGTTTGGTAAGACCAGGGTGGTAAGATGATGCAACAACTATTACCACCACCACCATGCAAGGGCCCCCACCAGTACCACCATGTGAGGACCAGCAACAGCATAGCACACAAGGGCCACCACCAGCACCAGGACAAGCATGCAAGGGCCACCACCAGCACCATCACACAAGGACCACCAGCACCACCACAGCAACAATGGCACCTGTTTTCTTTTTTCTCTAGAATATCCTGTATTTAACATAGACAAATAATTATTACCTATGCATAATACCCTGGCCTATCTGACCTGTGAGGCTGCTGTGAACCCTGTATGTAAAAACCCATGGGATGGTGTCCTATAGTCCTGTAGAACTGTGTAGAGCTACACAGATACCAGCTTGAGCTGTGTAGCACTACATAGCACTGTGGAATCTATGGTCATCTATAGTATGGCATCTACATTTTTAATCAAGTATCTATGGCCATCTATGGCAAAAACAGCAGTTTGCTGATGTATCACCATTTAAATTCTACCCCTTTCTAAAGATATAGATGTGTCTGGCTTCCGTAATGCATATAAAGCTATACCATCTGACTTCTTACAATTCTGGAATAAAGATAATCTATAAGGATGGACCCAGGATAGGGTTATCAGTCAAAAAAAAGTCAAATGACTACATCTCAAAAATAGGGACACAAATATATTTGTATTCTATATTGTGCCTATACAGTCATTCATGCCTCTTTGGGACAACCAAATGTTCATGACCCCCGGAGTTTGGTAACAGACCACAGATAGATATTCTAAGTAGACAATATCCATGTAATATATATCAGCCATATATTGAGCACCTAAGAACCACTATCGAGCAATGTTGCAGTACATGATGAAGGTAATCAGTCCAAAAAGTTGTTATCAGTCAAAACTGGGTCATTGACCCAAGTCACAGCACGTGTGATTCCCAAATCAGGTGATTACTGATCACTATCTAGATCATTATCTACTGACATCTCAGGTTCCAAGTTATTGTCATTGTCATCCCCCTCATTGCTGTCAGAGTCTTCAGTGCTAAATCAGCCAACATAGGTGCTTGACAATATGATTTCGCAAACACAGTCTCATGCTTCCATTTTGAGATTCCCAATTTGGCAAGTGTGATGTGACTTGGTGATTCCGGATTTTGTCCTGCTGGGGCCTTTTCCTGAATTCCTCACAACTCAGTGCAGGTATGTGGGAAATGAGTATCTCTAGAACATTACTCAAGGTATCTTTTTAATATACTCTCCTAATATTTCCAGAAAGTTGCTCGTTCCCTCATTATATATCTATCAATATTCAGGTTTTGGCTGAAGTTAGCTGCAAAGTACTCTCTCAAAATATCTACTGGTCACATCTCTGTATTATTTGGACCATGTATACACTTAAGGGATGACATGTATTTAGCAAAAAGTCCGAGGGTGTTTGGCCAAGATTGAGGCCATCAGCATTGTTTGTGTCATTGACCCAGATGTCCCAAAGAGGCATGAATGACTGTACTTATGTTACATTGAATCAAATACAACCATTATTGTCTTGCCTTGCAAAGTCTACGTATGTTCTAATGCAGAATCAAAGAATAGCCAATGTGTTAACATTGGACTTGTTGTTATCTTACTCAGTTTACTTTTATTGCATCCCAGAGTCTATTCTTATGGGAGAGGGTGTAAGGCAGCCTTATATGGACACCTAACATCTATTAAAAGCATAAAAAACATGTTGTACATTGAGATAAATACATGTGTGCTAGATGTTAAGTAGCTACTACTAAATATTAGAGATCTATATTAATAGGGCTCATGTGCTGGCTTGTGGGAGTTCTGCACCTTGCTTAATGAGCCTAAGCCAGCTAAGCTAAGCTATGCCAAATGCCCTAGGTCTGGCTATACAACATAACCCAATTTGTAGAAGTTCCATATCTCACTTAACAATTTTGTGCCAGCTGAGCTAATCAAAGTTGTATCAAAAGGCTCTAGGCCTGGCAATATTGCATAGCTAGGCAAAGCTCAAAAGAAAGTAGAGCACATGGTTGCTAGACCTTATAGATTAGTCTGATCCATGCATATCTATATCAAGGGTGCATGAAAACAATAGGATCTCATTTTAAAAGGTTATCACAAGAGTGAGTAATAAGATTACAAGAAGATCATTGCCATTGGTACAAGCTAAACTAAAGACTCTAAACCTATGACTCTAAACCCATGACCCTAAACCCATGACTCTAAACCCATGACTCTAAACCCATGACCCTAAACCCATGACTCTAAACCCATGACTCTAAACCCATGACCCTAAACCCAAGACC